>CABFOW010007257.1:0-25359 GCA_902141385.1 Timema californicum | reverse complement strand
GCCGTTTTGTCGCCCTAGGGCAACACTCGCTCACCTAGGCTAGCAGCACGCTCAGCTCCGGTAATTGGATCGGCCCCGCTGGCTTCGGGAGCTACCTCCAGCTTGTTGCCCCTCGAAGGGGCAGCTGCCGCTGAAGCTCCTGCCTTCGGGCTTGTTGCGAACCACTTGCCACCCGGCACGAGCTCCCTCCTGACCGGAGGAGCCTTCAGTCCCCACGAACGGAAACTTTCAGCTCCCCCGGACGGAACAGGCAGCACAAGCCTGCTGTTGACGGCGGATCCCCCGTCGCTCACCGCCAACTTCTTCACTGCCGGGGTCGGTCTCTTCCCGGGCCCGGTGATCTTCTTCGCCTCATCCGGTGGTCTTGTCCCAACCCCAACGCCAACTCCTTTCTTCTTCTTCTTGACCGTCGGCTCCATTCGTAGTTGTAGATTAAGTCGCTAGTAGTCTTCGATCCAGTAGTCTTCCTCGGTCGGCTCTACGGAATCTCCTCGTGACCACCGAAAACCAACGTCCCAATATATACTCTTAATTGTATCCACAGAGTGAAGGGGCAAGGGAAGGAGGGGGTAGGTAGAAAGAACAAACACGACAAGAGTAGGATGTCCTAGCAGCAAGTAGATTATTCTATATGGTCCTAGTGGCGGAAGTCGTAACTTTGTCTGGCCGCGTGGAACCTCATTCTTTTCCGGCCAGGCGTAGGGTCGAGCCCCGAGCAGTCAGTTGTGTAGGGTGTTGTAGAGCGGAGGTCAGAGAACTTACTTTTGTGTTGGAGTTCATCAAGGGGGCTTTGGGGAGTGTTGCTCCATTTGAAAGAGCTTTAACTTGTAACTCGTTACAACTTAAATCGACTATCCGTATCCTTTTGAGTAGAAATATGACTTTAAATTATTATTTATTTACAAACTTGTATAAAAAAATGCCATATATGGACTGGTTTTTGCACACCCTCCACACCCCTTTTTTAAACACTCTAGTTTATTCTTAAGCAGGATAAAATAAATCATTAAATGTATTAAGTGGATTTTACAATACTGTAATAGTTTTTGGAGAGAATATTAGCATATACTATATTAGTAAAATGGGTCTGAAACATGCTAAAAGCTCACAAATGTATTTAAGATTAATTTTAATAATGTTTATTAATGAATTTCAGCATTAGTTTATTTCCATTTCCACCCACAAATATTTTTGTTCAAGTGACATTTGAGTAAAAATATACTACCAACCTCTGAATTCAACAAATTAACTCCAAGTCAACTAACCTCCACATAAAAAGTCATTCCTACAATAAACTACGTTAACCTGGAGTTTTAACTCGAGGTTATATTAAACTTTAATTTAGTTCACTAGTACTTTAATCTGACATTAAAACATTGGCCCCTAGAAATAAATATGTCCACTACGATAACATTTGGCTCCTCATTACAGAATCACTAATAGGTGAGGGTGTAGTCTCTAGCTTCATGGGTATGTTATTGTATAATATAATTAACATCAAAGGTAAATTCAAGTAAGCTGTCTGACAAAATATTCATTCCATATGGATTATTTTTGATGTGCATTGCGCCATACTTCATTTTCGGGCTACCTATAATGTAATCACACTGATGGGGTTTGGATGAGTAAAGAAGATTTTATAGGAAGTGTATCAGAATTATCGTGGAGGGGGGAAGTTTGGGCAAAAATATTTCATTACATCTGGCAAGGATTCAAACCTTGATTTCCTTATTACCTTAGATTAAATCTATCATGCAATTGATCTCTTAGACCATACAAACAAATACGCCGTTTTGGAGTAGTAGTAAATACAGATGTGGTAGAGTTGTCTGACAGCATACGTGTGGCCTGGAATAATAAATAATTATTATTATTAGCACCGCGTCTTGCTACCCGTTCGGGTTTTACGCACTTACGCTAATGTGCAATGATAGGGTGATTGTGATATGAAATGGAGGACCTATAGTTTAACGTGGGATACAAACCACGGTGGAGGCCTGGCTTCCCCACAGTCACAAGATGTCTTGTCAGAGGTGAAGGAAGGGTTTGGTAATCAAATAAATATGTGCTGGGACCGAGGATTGAACCCCGGCCGCAAGCACAACAGAAGTCTGACATCCTACCCCTAGACCGCCCGGTCACCATCTAATAATTAAGAACACTTGTAAATTCGGAGGTAGCTATTTCGTCCAGAATAGCATTCGTGTTGTGTTGGTAGTTAACAACACTAATTAATTTAAAGGTGGCAAAGTTTAGAGGCAGAGTAGCCATATTTGAATTCCTTTTGCATTGCGTCCTACCATTTGTGCGAAATGCATCGTATTACGCTAGTGGGAGGTTGAGGAAGGTAGAATTTACAGGAAGACTAACTTAAATAATAGCTGTATTGATAAAACAAATTAATTAAAACCAGATTCAATAAAACCAGGTTTAATTTGAATCTAATCCTCCCGTCACTTGCAAGTCAGAGTATATGAGCTTGTAGTTTAGTGCGTGTGCCCACTCACCTGAGTTTGGAATAGTTAACAGTTACAAATAGGTCTAGAGGTGGACTAATTTACCAATCATAGTATTTATATTGAATGGAATGTTTAATATTACCAGTTGTTCAGAGGTATAATAACTTTTTTTTTTGTTAGAAGGATTATATTTTTATCGCTTTGTATTTTGGTGTTGTCACTTTTGTGAAGTGATAAATAAATAGGCTGAGCCATTTCTGTCTTATTAGCTTATCGTTAAGTTAAAATAAGTACCAGCATGTTCTAGGATAAGATTTTAATATCTTATAAGGTTGCACGTAATCCTATAGATATATTTTGAAATTTATTTTAACTTATCGATTCGCTTTCTTACAATTTAATTTTATTAAACCATAAACTTTTAAAAACATGTTTGATTTTATATCTGTAATTTAAAAATATTACATCTCCCAAACTAAATCTTACGTATTATTTGAAAGGAACTTCATTAAGTATGAAATAAAAATGGCTAATATAACAATGGAAATATAATTATATATCCAAAACAATATTTATTTAAAAAAACTAATAAGTCTTACATCAAATACAAAAAAATATATTTAGGAAAAAAATCAAATTATTTTAAAATCTGTAGGCTGAACTTAAGTTATTATATCTTAATTAAAACGTAAGCCAACCCCGTGGTATAGTGGTCAATGTACCTGGCCACGAACCTAAAGTGTCCAGAGCTCCCATATAAGCAGTAAACATTCGTCGCCACTTGTATTGCGGGAACATGAGATGGAACTTTATATGAACTACGGTTTGGAGGGAAAGAAGTCCATCTTCGTGAATCCTCGAATGCTCATAAATCCCTTCTTTCGTCTAAATTGTATTATATATTAGCATTTGAAGTTATACTACGTGTTGAAGTATTGTTTAATTGTATCGAAACCACGGGCAAATGCTTATTGGGAATAAAGTTATAAATTAAAAATTATGTACGCTTAAATCAAAAAGTAAACTTGAAAAAAAAATCACCAATATGCTGTGCAGCCCTTAACCTCCCCGAAACGACTGTTCCAGGATTTAACATAACATAGCTATAGAACTCAGCCATAGCGTCACAAGCAATGCGAGACTCAATACAGCTCCTATTAAGGCATTATTTACTCGATTGAAAAAATGAAGAAGGAAGAAATAAGTTTCACGGCACTGGAAAGGGAGAGGAAACTGGTCTACCATCAGATAGCAGCGAGGCGTGTAATCTTGACGCCGCAAATAATGTTATCCCTTAATTTCATGCGCTAGGTAGTACACGTTTAATCTTTCTAATCGACGTCAATCTTCGATTATCGGCTAGGATAGTCAGATTTTATGTAATTATGTGCAGCCTTTAGCGGAGAAATACTTCAAATATTTTCGATCAATATAAATTTAATTTTAGAAATAAGTGTATTTAACTAGGAAAATAAGGTTGCATATGTATTCATATAATAAAAATTTGAGGTATTTTTGTACATTGGGATTTTAGTGGAGTTTATAACTTTTATCGATGGTATAAACGATAGGAATATCTAAGAATCCATCTGTATAATTTTTTAACTTCTGTCTCTTAGTTTGCTGCCAGTAAACTCAAAAGGTAGTCATCAGATCAATGTACTACTTAAAGTTCAGAATTTGGAGTAAGCTCTATTATCACAATGTATCATCAGTGATCGAAACACTGTCAAATAAACCAGGCGTAATAAGTTATAACACAGTTTACTGTTGGTGTTTGGTACCAAGCCTACAGCAGAATCGTAATTAGTGGAGTAGTGCTCACTACACGATGATTATTTCAATGTACATTTTGTTTGGTTCTATTATAATAAATCTAAATGATTTATTTAGGTGCTCATTGAAAATATGCCTTCATGTAAGAGAGATATTAGTGATTCAATAATAATTGCATAAATTTGACCAATTATCTTATTGTTTATTGCAACAATGCCTCCACGTAAAGAGAGTAAATATTAGTACAGGGGCTGCACAAAATTAAAACGATATATTGTATTGATAATTGTCATAATTTCTTCACGTGTGAGAGACAACAATAATACAACCAATGTACAAATTTAAAATATTTATTTTAGTATTAATTTCAACAATACCTTCACGTAACAAATAAGATATTGATACAAGGACTGAAAACATTTAAACTACTTATTTTTTTTCCTTAAAACGTGTCTGAATTTGTTTTTGCTAACAAATATGATTCACTGAAAGCCAGTTAATTTCTTTCTTTTCAATATGAGTGAAGCCGAAGACATATGCTACATTTGCCTCATGGCTTCTTTGGTGCTGACTGACATCTCTGAAAAGTAACCAGACCAAATTATGCATCCCTACGCCGAACCATATGATCTGCAAAAACATGTGTATAGCAGCTTTCACTTCTGACAGTAAAATTTTAGGTCTAATTTTTTATTTATTGTTGACCTTGATATGTTGATGGCCTAGTAAAAAATATTAATTTTTTCTAGATTATATATATTTCTTAAATTTAGCATTTATTCCCATACTAGTTTTTATTATAGTAAATAAATAATTTTTAATAAACATTTTTTTCAATAATCTGTTGTTAATAGTATTATTAATAACATTATAAATGTGAAAAGTCTGAATGTGTAGTATAACACATAGAAAAAAACAGCCACCATAAACCTTTTTAACAGTATTAAAATATATCGGTGACCTGGTGGTCTAGGTGTAGGGTGTCAGATTTCTGTGCTGGGGGTCCGGGGTTCAATCCTCGGTCTCAGCACAGATTTTGATGATTGCCAAACCATTTATTCACCTCTGACAAGACGTATATTAATCACAACTTGTAAATGTGTGGAATGCCAGGCCTCCACCGTGGTTCGGATCCCATGTTAAACTGTAGGTCCTCCATTTCACCTCACAATCACCCTACCATATTACACATTAGCGTAAGTGCTAATAACCCCAACGGGTAGTAAGAAGCAGCACTAATAATAATAATAATAATAATACATATTAGAAAACATTCTAAAGTAGTTTAAAAGTAAGGAATGGTAATAAAGTTAAAACTTAGATAGGAAACTCAGGAATGGTTATAACAAAATATATAGATTTCCAATTTAATGAATTAGAGAGTTTTCAAAATTGGTGTATGAATTAAGTGACTTTTAATATTCAAATGATTTATTACATTTTGCTTTTAATGAGTAACAAAATTTTGCATACAAAAATTTTCAATAAAGTGTTATAACATTATCAACTGGATTAAAACATGGGTTGACGATAAGTATAAAACACACATATAACATATTGAAATTTATTTTCAAAACTTGGATACAGAAAATTAAGGACAAAAACTAATTTTAAAGATCATCAATGTTTTAAATTAGGTAATAAAATTGAATAAGTGGGTTAGCATCGCCAAATGAGGTTTAATAAAGTAATGAAAATGTTCATGTTACAACGTTAATGAAGAATATAGTAATTTTTATTCTAAAGTTATCTGTAAAATCTAAGTCTTATCTTGACAAGTTTTAGAATCACTTCCTGTAAAAATTGGATGTATTTATGTTAACATTAATAAATAAAATTACAAACCATTGGGAGTGTGTGTAATATGAGAATTTGTCTAATGTATGTTTTATATGTTATACAGCCTCAATTTGAGGTTATGAACTGCAAAACACAATTAAAATTTAAACATTTACTATTATTGTATAAGTGCTATATAACATTCAAACTTTTGTATACAAAATAATAAAAAACTGTTACCTCTAGAAAAAATCCAGGTTTCATCCAGGTAAACAAAATCCACATATATTGAATCGCACATATGCTGGAGGTATTATCGAAAAAAATATATTCTCTTTGCACATATGTTTGGTTCTTCCATCAAATGCTTTCTTCCAATATCCTTCTGCCGCTTGAAGCCCATGACTTTGAGAAGTTTTGACAAGGTCTATTTACCTCCTTGGAAATCGATTTATGCGGTCATAATTGCCAACAAAATAGTCCATCGACACATGTTTACCTGGTAAGATATATAATAGAATAATCAATATTAATCAGTGACAAATAAATATACATCAAACAATGTTTAAATTGCTATGGTAAAGTAATTTTGTAGCGTACCCCTTGAATAATGATTGGATTATAAATTAGCCTGCCAACAAGAAGTGAGGGAGTGCCAAAACGTGTACATATAGAAGATTATTTTAGATAAAACATCAAATAATGAATAGTTTTACATTGTCATTCTACTCACAAGGATATGTAAAATGATATCTTAATAACCTAATCATAATTTGAAATAATTTTTTATTTACACATTTTAAAAAAATATTGACAATTGACGAACATGTGTTTTTATCTTAGCTACATCATAATGTTTGTTTGATTAATTTATTTATGCATGAAAAGTCAACTTTATTTATATATAACCTAATATTCCAAAAACCAACAGGTGAAAAAAAATACAAGTTGACCTTTATATTTTCACTGACCTTCGTGATAAATTCTGTAGATAACCTGATGAACAGAATATATTGTAAGATCATCAAGAGTTTCTATAGATACTCTAGGCCTCGGTTGTTACTTTCTGATCTTTCCAGGAGTTTAAACATGATCTATTTTCTTGCTATAATAACTGTAATAAAAAAGAAATCAATGTGTAGGCCTATATTGATAACATGACAAAGAGTATTGTTTATTTAAGACTTTTATTTTTTTAACATCACTATATCAAAATACGTTATATATTCTAGAAATTAATAATTTTAAATTAAATCGTTTGAGGTGTGCTCGCTATTGAGGCAGGATATGCTGCCTTAAAAAGAACGAATTGAGCAAAAAAAACCTTTTTAATTTATGCGCTGACATTTCTTATTAATTAAAATAACTATATGAGAGAGAAGGAATATTTTATTTGGGGTAAGGGGGGAATAATATGTGATAGTTTGTGTACAGTATCCTTATAAGTTTCACTACACAGAAAGCACGAACGAGCTTCAACCAAGGGATGACAGGAACTAAAAACATTAAAACAAGTTACTCCATGGCTATGTAGCTTATAATTATGTAAATAAAACTCTTTTTATCCTCACCGTGTCACAGTGTTAACACTGAGTTTCAAGTATCTTGCTCTTTTTTCTGCCACGTTGAATGAATCGAATTCGTCCATCATATTTTGTGTAATTACAGTTGTAATATTAATGATGTCCTCTTGTTTATATTGTGTGCATGTCTCTCTCTTCTTCCTTGAAAAGTTGGCCTCTCCTCCATTGATTTTTTCCTGTGTTTGGACAGACTCATGCTCGGGAAAAAAAAAGACAGATTACTGACTAAACCTATGTTTTACACAACCTCAAGCTTATGCTCGCCTTTACAATCTGTTATATTATATTGTTTTAATATGTAGGCCTATTTATAATGACTTTAAATAATTTAACAAACAAAAATCAATATCCTAGAAAATATGTTTAGGCCTATAAAATAAATGACAATGACAAATCAAAAGCTATCCTAATTAACAAAAATCTATTTTAGATTCACTCCTCTTAATCAGTGATAACAAAGTCTCTAATAAATATACAATAACTTATAACTCTAAGTTTTAGCCTGGTATTTATTTAATCAACACTGGAGAAAGACTAACAAGTAATTTTTATTACACTTCACAGATTTTGTTGGGATACAATAAAAATCCTAAAACTTGAGGTTTAGCTTAAAGGGCAACACAAAACAATCTTGGGATTAAAATATTTATTTTATAGTCTTGCTACACTTAAATTTTAGAAAAATTTATATCGATCACTGAGAAACACCCGCTATTTTTTTTATCACATGCCTTAATGTTAAATTAAATAAATAAATATATAAAGATCACTAAAAAACCGTTTATTTTCCAAGGATAACACGCTTGCCCACCGAAATAATATTCACAAAAGAACACACAGATTACTAAGTAGCCGAATTAATATTCAAAAAAAGGCACTCTATTATTCAAATTTGTAATAAAATTAGTAATGGTAGCATAAACACGCCTAAATACAAATTAATAAACTCAAATATTAAATATTTGGTTCTTCAACTTGTTGACTTACGCAAGTGGTTTTATAAACTGTATTTTATACGATAATTCACTGTTATAAAGTATATTTAAAATGGTTAGATTTTTTTAATAAGAATAACCGTTTGGTTGGTTGTTTATTATTGAAGTTTTCTTTGAATGTTTAATTCTAAATAATTAGTAAAAGCAAGAAAATGTTAAAAGTAGCCTTATATGCCAGAAACAAATATGGCCACTGTGTAGAAGCTATGCTGCCAGTTCGTGACGTAGAGGAGATCGTTGCAGGCTGGACGGCGAGTTGTATTAATACTTGTGTTTACAAAATTTAAAATGTATATTATTTCATGAACATTTTATATTCTTTTTACCTCTTTATTATCACAAACCATTTATTTATGTTAAAGATATGTGAGGGCAGTTATAAAAATATTAATAATGGAATATAATACCATTAAATGTAAAATTTCACGCTCTATTTAACCTGTATTCGCCACAAGAGTTAAAAGAAAAATTAGAATGAACTTACTAGACTCTTTTTTCATTAATTGGATTATGTAAAATAAAATTATACTGTAATCTTTGTGGAAGTAACTTTAAAAGTGAATGATAATATTTCTAGTGATAAAAATAGTAGTAATTAATAAATAGTTATTATTTGCAAATATGTTGACAAAAGTTACTTTCAGACAAGGTTGGAATTTCTGATACCATCTGCTAACTTCTACTAGATGTCATGTAAAACCAAGCTGTATTAATAAATATGCATAAATCATAAGAAATAAAATATAATTGAAAAATAATATTTTGTCTTTATAAATTCAAATGAAATATTTTTAAATTATTTGTTTTTTGCTCGCATCGTATGGAAATAATATTATTTTTAAACCCTTTCTGAGATAAACCTCTTTAGTGTACCCACTTTAAGAAACTTAATACTAGACTGAGAAGGATAAATTATAGAACAAGAAAAGGCAGAACATAATATAGCCTACTGTGAATGAAACGAGACTTATAGAGGTAACCTGCATCCCTCATTATCAGCTGGTTGATAGATTCACTAAAATCTTGAATTAGTTTCCCCAATTGAGACTTGTAAGCAATCAATTGAAGCGTGCAGATAAAAAAGCCATGTTACATTTAATGGAACCCTGTCTCGACGTAAAGAGCTACCAGCAGCCAGAAAGTTTGTCAACACTTCTTTTATGAGCTCTCTCCGTGTTGCACTACACGTTCAGGCTGTCTGTATATTTACACTGCTGGCATGAATGGGAATGGATGTACATATTTACACATTTACGTAGAAGAGGGAGATAGGATTTTGGGTAAAAAACTGAGCACACCTAACTGAGGCTTGAACCCAAATCTTACTATCACCTCCTATCAAGTCTAATGCAAGATCATAATGTGTTTGTCAAATACATTCTATCTAAATTTACATCAAGATTTTGGATAAATATCTAAGGAAATACACTCACAGAAAACTGTACTGACGTTGCTGGAAAGATTGGGGTTGGAATACCAGTATGTATCTCAATCACCCTCCACACTGATGCAGGTACATTTAATCTAAACAATTGATACTAATTTATACCACATTAGATTAATAAATATGTTATTTGCATTAATACTGAAGGTGTATTAAGAAAGAATGAAAAAATGGTAGATGCATATTTTTGTTTTATAAAACTATATAAATTACAAAACATATGTAATTATTTTTTTACAAAAAAAATCTATTTTAAATAGATGCTGGTATAAGAGATTGTCTTTTTCACGCAGAGTCTAAATCAGCGAGATATTATACGTCCTCAAAGATCAAGCCTTGAAGGACTCAACTAGCCGTGTACGTCATTTCCTCCTAGACAGTATACTTGAACAAGGCGTAGTTGCATGTGTATTAACAAAGAAAACAATTCCCGTCGGATTCTCTTTATGTGACGTTCAGGAAGGGCGAGAACCCCTTTGTTAGTCTACCTTCAAGGGTTGGGTTTGTATAAAAATTCAAAAGACGTACCTTGTATTTTTTAGGGATCATACGTAAATAAAAATGAAATAACAAGATTGTGTTTATAATTATAAATTAATTGTTACTTCAAAAATATATAAGCAAGAAATGAATGGAGAAAATAGGGAAGCTTGAAAATTAAAAATTTCAATAAATTATAATTCCACCTCTATTTAAAATCAATCAATAATTACTAACAATATATTTTGTGGTTACTATTATGTAGCAAAACTAGGATACTAGTTAAACTTATTACTAGAATATTGAGTTAAGTAGTATGGTCGTCACCATGAGTAAAAGTGATACGATTATGAACTTAAGTTAATTGGAGAGTCAAAATAACTTTGAATCAAGCTTATGTCAAAGAAAAACAGAAGTAAGAATATGCATTAAACTATTTTTCGTCGAGTATCATTTACCGGTTATTTTGGCAAAAATATTATTATTTTGTATGTGAAGAACTAGTCTTCTATCCGATAACAATATTTTGTCCAAGCAAACGAGCTCCCACAAAATTACTACAAGGAATAAAATAGAAAACCTAAAATTAAGAATTTATTCTGCAATCAGAGTACGAATAATTTCAAATGAATGTTCTCACTAAAATCACTTAAATTCTCAGGGAACAAGTCCGTTGTAACTTATACAGTTGTCATTCCACTGTTCTGGTAATAAATCATTAGTAATCAATTTCAATGCAATGATCTCCTCACCGCAATGAGGACAAATCACTTGCCATTTGAACTTGGGGTGTCTTTTATGAACTAAAAGTCCATGATGTTGACTTATTCGAGACATACTATCTAATTTTCATTCTCACACTATTAATTTTTAGACTAGCTTTATAATTCCATACTTCTTAAATCTTCATAACCTTTTATAGTTATTATAATATTTTTAAATTTTATCAAGAAAATGTTTGATTCTATATACTGAGGAGTAACTTGAACCATAATGTAGAAATTAACAAATTTATTACTGTTTAATTTATTTTAAATGCCATTTAAAAGCATATGTATATTTAAACGCTTTATATATTTTTGTACTACTTCTTACTACCCGTTTGAATTATATGATTATGTACTATTTGTATTGAGGAGGGAAAGTGGAAAATTATTTTTGGAAAAATCAGCTTCAGTATACCTGCCTGACTGAGATTCGAACTTTGATGTCCTCATCATTGGCAGCCTAGTCTACTGCAAGAGTGTCTTCATAGACCGGTCGGACACCGAATCAGGTTTTATGCAATATCTTAGAAAATCATGAATATAATGATGTAGTATATTATAAAAGACTAGACTTACTATGATCTAGAACCTTGGTTAGGGTATTGATGTCAAACTTGATTAGAAGAGACCATTGGAAAGTCATAGGGCCAGTTTCATAGTCAGAGCTCACAGGACTCAAGTGTAGTGCTATACTAAATACAAGATGGCACCTACCTAAACTCAATTGGAATGGACCAAGTTTACATATGAAACTTGACCATTACATTTTGCTTTAGGTAGGTGCCATCTTGTATTTAGTTTAGCACCGCACTTGAGGCATACTAAGTCCAAATATGAAACTGGCCTCTTGACGTAAATGGAAGTATAACATTAGACTGGTTCTGAAATAGATAGGGTGTAATGAGTTGGACTGGATATAACTAGTTCAATATAGGATTAGTGGAATACTTTTGTGAGTACGGTAATGAAAGTTTCAGCTCTTAACGGCAATGAGTAATTAAGTCTCACTCATGACTGCCGAAGACGGTAGAGGTTCGATACCAGTTGCCTGCGCTGAGGATGGACTTCCCTGAAAGTTTTTTCCAATCTTCTTCCATGAAAATTTGGGTGCACATTCATGTATGAAGGGAGTAACACATACGTATTTAAAGTATCTCTACTTGGTATTCTACTGTTTAAAATTTATATAAATAATATCAAAATAATTATGTAATTAAAGCATTAATATTAATTATAATTATATTTTCATTTTTTAATAATTCGTATGAAGCTATAAGCTTTAAATTATATTATGTCTACTATTCAAACTTTCTTTAATTTTAATAAATCAGATTGCATTTATTTTGTGTTAAATATGGAGCTTATAAATAAATAAAAATTGATGAAAATATGGATACTTACACAGAATGTATACATAAAATGTTAGCTGTTCCAGTATCTTAAGATTAATTAAATTATGGCTCAATTTACATTTAAATATATTTTGACCAAATGTAGAACAATACAATTCTCAAATAAAATAATGAACAATTTTTTTTAAATAAGTATAATATTTATTACAACAATAGATTATTAATAATATTAAATCAAATAACGAATGTGTATTCTAAAGGTTTAAAAGCATTATAGAACGATAGTTTAAGTTCAATCTCACAATTAAAAAAAAGTCAAACTAGATTAGTAAAAAAACGCCTTAAACATGTGATACTATAATCCTTTATAAGCAAAATTAATATTTAAATAATGCTTTAAAAAATGTTAACAAGGGTTTATACAATGTGTGCATACATCAATACAAACATAATAAAACAGTTTTTTTTTGTACTTTGATTTATTCTATTGGTTTGTTTCCAGTAAACTTAAAATGTACCCATCGGATTTAGGTGGTATTTCTTATATTGTATTCCTTAGATTAAAGAGTAAAGTATAATCTTACAAACCATAACGCTCTAATCAGCGAGTGTAGCAATGTCAAAAAACTGATTGTTGGTGTGGTTACGTTGGCGTTTTAAATTTGATAGAGTTTAAATAAAATATTATTTTTTAATATATATCTCATCATTTGGTAAGTCTCCTCAGGAACGAGGTGTTGGGAGATAACAACAAAACATAATGGGTTTTTTTCGATCTTACTTGAATTGTCAAATAAAATGAAATCTAAAGAAAATTTACAAAATACATTAATCATCTTAAATCCATTGAGAAACAATATATTTTGTTGATTGTTTTATATTAACAATAATAGATAAAAAATTATTCTTTAACAAATGAAACTTAAACATAGGAAACTTTCAATATCTTTATCTGAATTGATCTTACATTTGCATTGATACATATGTAGAAAACTAGATTAATTCTTTCATAAAAAAAACAGCAAGACATAGCAGATAGCCAACTATTTGAATGTTAAAAATGTAGGTATTTTAATACAATTATTATAGTCATTTTATTTTGTTTAGCCTACCTTTACCTCACTTTATTAATCTTAAGTGGAAACACATTTCAGTTTTAGTTAAATTTGGAAATTGTGAACAAAATATCTGATTCCATTGTAGTTCACTCACTATTGTTTGGAGTTGTTGTATATTGAAATATTGACATCTTAAAACCTGTTACCTCCAGTGTGTGTAATACAAACCCAAGAAAAATAGTTAGTTTCATTGTTCAAGTATACTTATTTAAACATCAAATGTGCATCTTGGGTGAATTTAAAAAAATCAAATATGTCAAGTATAAGGTCTTAAACCACGTTTCAACTGGGAAGTGCATCTTTAAATTCAATCAACCAAGCAATTTTGAAATTTAAATAAGTAGTTAGTGAATTCTTATGGGTGTGCACATTTGCCTATTTTATTGCATACATAGTGATCCTAGCACATTAAAGAAAGTCACTACCTATTCGGTTAGATAAAGAAACAAGAAACATAGAAAGACCACTTGCTTTGGGAAACCTTAGTTTTGTTTTTACACATATTGTGAGTCTGAAGTATTAAACTCCGTGATTAATAGTGATGAAGTATGTCGATCAAAGGTCCATAATCGCGAGCATAAATTTGTGTATAGAGAAGTTATAACTTAAAATTTAAAATTAATTTCAGATTTTACACATATTTATTTTGATATTGTGTTTAATAAGCCTACGATTCTAATTTTGTAACACAATGTAAAAAAATATAGGATTAATACTTAATTTATCATTTATGATTTGGTTACTTTTCTTTGTGAATAATGTTATATAGTATAAAAACAAAAATATATGTGATAAATTCCCAGTGTCAATAACGAATATAACAGTTAGATTTTTATGGGTGTTCGAATATAGGTGGTGTTTCCCTTACCATATGGGTAGTAAACATGATAAAAAAAAAGAGCATCAAACAATCGATTTTTAGAGCGTTTGTCTCTCCATTCATTTGTTTGTCTTCAGTAAACATAAAATTATTCATCGGCTCGAGAATGGACTTATTCTGTTGTACTACATATTTTTCAGGGAATGATGGTAAGCTAAATACCATCACACTATCTTATTAACGAGGGAAGTAGTTTCGATAAAACCTGGCCGTAATCAGTGAACATTCGTCGCGGCTGGTATTTTGGGTACATAAAATGGCACATGATATGAGCTAGGGTTGCAGCAGGAGAGGAGGTTAGGGGGTGTTTCTTCTTTAATCTTCGTACGTGCATAAAAACGGCTCTTAATTATTTTCTAGCACTTGAAGTTGTCGAATGAGTTGATATATTATTTAATGTGAACGAATAGGTGGGGAAATATTAGTATTATAATATAAAGGAAACAAGGGTAAGTTGGCATTAAGAACTTTAAAGCTCATTATCGCATCTACATATATATTCCTAGTAAGCTAGCTCTATCCAGTCTACCTTAATAAACCCTATCTCTTTCAGGTTCATTCTAGAGTTATCCTCCAATCTGCGTCTTGGTCTTTCCAATGGTCTCTCCCAATTAGTTTGCCAGTCACTACACAGAACAAGGTTCTAGAATCTCTCATTCTCAGTGCATGTCCTACCCATCATACCCTACCAGATTTGATTAACCTTACAATGTATTGTGATAAGTACAGGATATGTAACACAATATTACGCAACCTCCTCCCCTCCCCAGTAGTCTCATCCATGTTTGGACAAAATATATTCCTTTGAACCTTGTTTTCGAACACCCTTAATTTTTTTTTCGCCATGTAAGTTAAGAGAGACCTTTCACTCCCAACAACTCGCAAATTTATTATTTTATATATTCTGAGATTCTCATTCCTGGAGAGCCGTTGAGATGACAACAATTACTAACCGAGCAATAACATGCATTTATTGACTTTATTATACTCGTATACTAAATGTTATCATTGTTGCTAGTTAAAATCGTTCCCAAATATTTAAACTCATTAACTCTGTCAAATGAAGTGTTTCTCGCAGTAATCTCTAAATTCTCATTACTAATCTGTGTTCTCTCTAAGATAATAAACTTAGTATTTCAGCGCTCACTTTTAAACCTATTTCCTTTCTAGCCTATAGTAAAATTTAGCATTTTTTGCAACCTTTTTCATTATATTTCCAAACATCTGTGTATCCTAATACTTGCATTACATCGTTTAAAGTTAACCCATCCTAACTATATTATATTACCCTAATATCATAATCTTAGGCTAGATTAAAAATTAATGGGGAAAGTGAGTTTCCTATTTTCATCACATAATGTATTTCAAATTTATCCAAAAAGTAACATCCAGCCCATAACATACCACGCGTATCATGTAAAAATACCTCAGTTAACTCAAGTTTTTGTGTCTCCCAAACATAATTAAAATTTAATAAAATTTGTTTCTTTTAGATTAACCATTAGGATTTTTAAATTATATTTATATATTTGATGAACTGTATTGTATTTCTATACCAAATATTTTCAATTATAATTTATTTGGGGTATTTAACGAGCACTTTCTAAGCCAACTGATTATATCAACATACAATTTAACCAACATATATCAAGGACATACATAACATCCCGCCCATGGCCGTTAATCCATGACTGTGAAAGGGGAAACTCGCATTTCACCAGTAATAAATGTTTCTCCCTTGCCAGGAATTTAACTCGAGACTCTTAGCTCAGTAGACTAACACACTACCAACTGAGCTAAGTTGTCGGACCCCTAAATTAATATAAATAATGTAAGGAAAATTAACGTTTATGTATTATTTTTATAAATTGGTAATAGTGTCACAAATATCTTATGTTTTACTATCCTAAAATGTATGTATACAACTAGATTTGATATATAATTATGTAAGATTTTAATTTAATGAGAATTGAAAAATAGAGTAGAAATGTGAGCATATAGTAACTTGTGTGTTTCAGTTCCCCGTGTCGATATTGTGGACGAGCGAGGGGACTCGATCCCGGACAAGTTCTACAAGGCTGGAAGCACCATAGAATTGAGGTGTGAAGTGAGTGAAGTACCTCATCCTTCATACGTCACTTGGAGACACGGAACACGCATGCTCAATTACGATACATCGCGAGGAGGTATCAGGTATGTTGCTGCTATCTTTTATTGCTTATAGTAAACAAATTTCATATATAACCTTAATAAATTACGGTTCTTTAAGAAGAGACATGAGGTACTGTTATACCGTCTGTAATTGATTGGTTACCATTAAAAAGATCCTTAACACAATTGTTTTTGTTGATCTATTTAATTTCCTGTACACTTTTCTGCTTCGCTTTCTTCTCTAAGAAACACAATCTTCAACCAGTCAGGTCCATTAATGGAACAAGTGTATCGTTTTTTTTTACAGTACCGACATATCTGCTACCTTTTATAGAAGTGGTGGCAAAATCTTTATCTTATAGTACTCAACACGACACCCACCCTGAACGGAAATACTTTCAAGAGTTATACGTAAAAAAAATTAAAGCTACATTAAATACAAACTCTACATATAATAAACATATCAATAAATAAAATAAATATATACAATTCAATGAATAATACATGTATATAAAAATAACACTTAACAAATTAAGTCTACTAGTAGTTGGGAAAAGGTAAAACAAGAATGCTATACGTTATTTGTTATTAATGTGTGTAATTTTCCGATGGGAGCGGTCAGTAGACATAGTTTTACAACGACTCTCTTTGACACTCCCGAATATGTTCTCGTGATGCCAGCTCGCACCAACCCATCGCTTTCAGGATTAAGCTCGACGCTGCAAGCTATATTCCAATTAAGAAGGGGGTGGAGCAATTGGGGGGGGGGGGACAAGTTTTCATCTAGGACGAGAGCCATGTCCTCTGCCTTTAAGCTAGACTAATCACTCCTATCGATAGAGTTTATTCAACTTTTATACTCTAATATCTAGTTCTACCAAGGTAGTCAGTGTATCTCTAATTATAATGGGTTCCGGTGCTTAGAGTACAAGATATTGGGTTGAGAAGACATGGCAGTTAAATATCGGGAATTAAAACAAATCTCTAATAATGTTAGACAAATGTACATTTCTTCATACACTAACTAAGATATTTCCACAATGCAATTGAGATGAGATTTTACTTTCTTACCTTCCGTTTACCAAAGCCTTCCAAAATGAGGGGATCTTGGTGTAGTAAAATTCCACTCGACGTTGCTCTTTATCAACCGATCCATTAACTTGTGTTGATGAGGTTCAGATGTGGAATTAATTAAAATATCGTGAATTTCATGGTTGGTACACACAAATTTGTTGCATTGTCTGAATATAAATGAGATGCTATCCTTTGGTGAGGCATGCAACTTTTTAAGGCCCCAAGAAAACTTTAAGTTGTCAGTTCACTTACCAACTCTATATGAACTTCCTTCCTTGTGAATAAAATAAAACTTGTCATGTCAGTTCTTACTGTGAAGTTTACACGTCCACTACTAGGTCTAAAATAGACAGGACCGTAAGAATCCCCTTCAGTTTGTAAGAATGATCTTAATGGTTGTAATATCTGCTGTGGTTGCTCACCCATGAGCTTAAATGTAGACTTAAGGTTGACCTCGAAACATTTGGAGCTATGCAAAAAAAAATTGAATAGTTTAATTACGACCATATTTTGGCAGACATATCTGTCTTATGGCTGCAAGTAGTGCTTGTGGATCCGTGTATGGTTGTTTCACATGTTCATGTTGTAAAACGAAATACCTTAGTTGATACTGAACGGGTAAGACAATTGGATATGTTTGGTTGTATGGTGAAGAAGATTTCTGAATTCTACTTCAAATCTTATGATTTCCTTGTTATCTAAGAGTTTAGACAGTGATTTGAGTTTACTTTTTGAGATATTTATCTTGGAATACAGTAGGACTCACAGATCTTCTGTAAACTCTGTTTGATGGATATATTTAATTGTTAAGCACCGGTTGCAAATCTTGTACGTTTAACTGCCATGTTTGACAAATAAGTGAAGGTGTTTCCACCTTAACAATACACAGGAAGGTGTAAAAAAAATAGCTATTATTCGCTGCAATTTGACCAACGACAAATACTTGTCAATAGGAGTTGGATGTTGAGTGGTTTTCATTGGGATTGTTAATTTACACATTTCTAGTATGTTAATTGAATCGTCTAGCTTGCAGGATAGTGTAGATTCTTATTTATTCTCAAACTAATGTGGCCCATGTGGCCATTATTCTGTATTCAGCATATGATTAGGTGTTGTACCCTTGGATATATAAACAGCGGAATCGTCTTAAAACTACACATGTGTTCATTTATAAATAATCTTTTGAATATCTGCCACCTGGTTAACTACAAATGTTGTTCATTGGTTGGAACATTCAGCCATGCCAAAAATATGGCTGAGTAAGGTCATAAAGTGCCTTTTCTAAATCTTCAATTAAAAGTGAGTCTCTTGTTAACTAGTTGCACCAGCAACAACGCTACGCTAAGTTCCAGTCTGGATGGTTTAACCTTCATTAGTGGTGCAACCCATGACTCAGAAAACAGTAGACCCTAACTGTTGTTCCCTTCGTTATTTGTGCACTTGATGTGAATGAAAGCACCGACGCCTAGCCCTGAAGCTTCATTAAATTCATGAATTTTGATCTCAGAAGGACGTTCAATAAATAATACTCTTCTTGGCACATGGAGCTTATTATATAGCCTAAGTAAACCTCTTTGTATTTAATTCATTCTATGAGATTAGTTGTTTGTAAGAACTTGTTCCATATTATCTTGAGTTGCCACAATGTATTTTTGTAAACATTTGCTTTTAGAATCACCGGCCCATTAAGGCCTAATGGGTCAAAGATGTATGTTATGCCAGATATTTTAGCGCATTTTGAACACTTGTACAAAACGCTGTTTTATCCCCTATTGAAAATTAATAATCTAAAGAAGGATTCGACAATAGACCTAGTTTCTTAATAAATCTCTATTAATCCTTCTTAATTTAATGTTGTGTTGTTCTCATTTCAAGGTCAGCTAATAATCTATTATATATACATTATTTGAACACAATTTCCTCAATATAGGCCTTTGGCTTAGATGAATGGCGTCATGGGAAATGTGAAATTTAGGCACCCCAATTAGCTAGTTCCCTAAGTAATATATATAATTCATGTGCTTTCTTTGATACTATTGTTAATTATTATTATGATTATTATTATTCATAATAGCATAGTATCATACTCTTTAAACTTTGTAATTTTGGCCTAACTCACTCATATATAAATTGGTTTGGTAGTTATTTACATGGAAGAACTTTCACAATTAGATAGATTCTCACTCCTCCAACACATTTTTAGCTCCTTGTGATAAATATATTAAAGTTCTAATTTAGTTCCTCTTCTCTTTAATGTGTTCATTGATGATCATGTCAAACATTTAACCACATCTAGTTATTTTCTCTTTGCGGATGATTTGAAATTATTTAAAATTATAACTTAAACTGTGTATTGTCTAGACTTACAAAACGACGTAAATGGTATTTTACATTGGTCTATTGATTATGGAAAGTCTATTAATAAATCTAATACCAAATTTATATCTTTCACTAGGAATACTAATCCCAAATATTTTTTTTTTATAATCTGGACAGCGATTACATAGTTCGCTCCAGTTATATAAATGATCTAGGTGTTCTCCTGGATGATAAACTCTACTTACCCTATCCTGTTGATTATATCTCAATCATTGAAATTACTTGGACTTATTAAATTTATTGCCTCTTAATTTAAGCAAGTTGACTGATTTTTATGTCTGTACTTTGCCTTGGTTAGACCCAAGCAAAAATATGCTACTGTTGCTTGGAATTCCAACATCTTAGCTGACTCTCTCAGGTTAGAAAACGTTCAAAAAAATTTGCTTTGATAAATTCTTTACCAACCAGTTTTATTATGACTATGGCAGAATTCTAAACCTCTTAGGGCTCCCAACTCTCTACTCGCGTGGACTTTAATGTGACAGCCTTTTTGTATTTAATAATTTTCAATAGTTTAATTTCTTGTAAATTTGCCCTCAAACGGGTAAGTATTCTTGTCCCTTCTCGGGCCTCTCACAACCCTAAATGATCTGTTCTCAATAAATCTTACAAGAAGAGCCCAATAGTCCGTTTTACTCACAGCGCTAATCCAGATTTGTTGAATTCGACTTTTATCACAAAAGAAAAGCAAAACTCAGATAGTTATTTAAGGAACTCCCTTACAACTAATTTACTCTGTAGAGGTTCTGATTTGAATAATTTAATACTGTGCACTGTGCAGCTCTTGCAACCAGAATTCAAGGAACAGAGAACTACAAGTAAAATATAAATTCACTTTTTACTTTTCAAATCTAATCTTTTTTTGTCATTTCTCAAGATTAATACACTAAATTTCAATTTATGCACGGTCACGTCATACTTTGATTCTCTCAACTTAGTTTTAAGTGTAATTGACACAAATGTTTATTTTAAAATGTACCTAATTTTTAGATGTTTGTTACAATTTCAACATATTCAAAATTAAAATGTATCATAACTTGTAATTATTGTTACCAAATCTTTCACAAATATCATTTATATATTTTGCATGTATATTTTATTAATATTACATAGTTATGGTTCTTTCAATTCAATCTAATACAACTTGGCCAACTTAGATTGAATTAAAATTGAATTTTATTTTTCTTAAAATGTTCTTAAACGTTTCTTACCAAGAATCTTAATTCTTTTTTCAAAAATCCTTGAGACATTTGAAACAGAGAACTAAACTCTTGATCTGTTGGGTCTTCTCAGGAATAGATAGCTTTTTGTAAATGTCACAATGATATATTTGATGAGGTTGGTCACATAATTAACTTTTTAAATCAGATTGAGTCTCTTTTGTATTGAGCATAATCTTAAAATGCCCAAAAAACTTTACAATTGATTGTGATGTATTTTTTCATGGGACATTGTTGTATTCTACGGATTATAATATTTGACATACATTTTATGTAGGCCTAAATTCAATAAGCTTTTACATTGTCATTAACAAGTTCACTCTTATGGTTGACTTCCATTCATGGTGCGTCATGTTTTCCGATTTCGGGTACGGTCAGACCGGGTGGGTGAGCGTCTAAAAAATAAAATAGAGCACATTGGTTGAAATAAGAGGTAGCCAGACTGGGGCACGCGCGCTCTTGAAGATAGAACTGGACATTTTTTAAGCGCGCGCGCTTGAACCGGAACAGTCTAGTTTACAGTCGCCGGGCAATATTATTGTAATTCGGTTCATTGAGTGCTAGGAAAGTCTCTCAATTTGACATGAGATTTGACTTTTTTTATAATTATTGATAGGCTTAGCACACTTACTACTAGTGGCCTAATATAATTAGTAGGATCACACTCTTTCTCTGTCTCTGTCTCTCTCTCTCTCTCTCTCTTATATATATATATATATATTTAAAAGTAATATATTAAAATAATTTCAATACTTTAATCACAGTTGTCCTTTACAAATAATAATAAGAATCATCACTATCGTGGAGAGAGGATGGAAAAACCACGACAATAAATCACTTGTCAAAATCCACCCTCAGTTCACTGGGCCAAGATTTGAACCTTTGCCTCCTCGTCAATAACTATCGAGAGCTGTCTGCTAATCACACGCTCACTCTCACGCTAGTCAATCTGGCCAACCCTTACTTGTGATAGGATGTATCAGTAGTTTGTACCACGTTTTTTGTCGGTTGATTTAAAGCTGTCAAATCTCTAAGATATTTATTTGTTTCTTCTAAGAATCGCCGTATACATTTAGCTGCTTCTATTTCTCTTTCTACCCTTGACTTGTCAAACAAAAACTATACTTGTTAGCCCACAAAATCTCCATTATTTCCATATCGCTCTTTCAATAAAGTCAACGCCCACTTATATTTGACTGAACTTTCTAAAAATTAGATTACATTGTTGCATCACCCTTTACCGACGCTTTTAGTTAATGTAACAACTGAATATTTAGTAAACCACCATATGAAGTTATGTAATGTATAAGTGATTGTAATGTGTCATTAAACCCCAAAAATTCGTTGTAATCTTCTTGAAATATCGGTTAATTAACTATCAATAACATGATGGCTTGTGTCTGTGTGACAGGTATGGTGGTCTTGTTTGATAATGAGCTGGCTATGCGATCTTGAATGAATGTTTCTACTAAAGCAGCAAGATCAATATATATGTTTTTGGATTTCACTCTCTCCCGCTTATGATATAATGACTCGTATAGTGATTCAATTTGTAAGTAAATTTTCAAATTCTACACTAAAATTAATTTATTTATGATAGTTTTAATTTCAATTGAATTATTGACTGATCACTATCGAGATTTTCAAAATATATTTTAAACCTAGTTACTTGTGGCTAAGTAGGAGGAGTGGTGAGGAAAATAAGGTATATGTATTATAATAATATGAGTTGTGTAAGGACAGAGAGAAGGTGGACAGAGTGATTTCAATTAAAAAACTTTTTCAAGCAGGGAGGTGCCCTCTCACCATTACTATTTGTATTGGTAATGGAAATAACCACGAATAGAGTGGCAGAGAGACTGGGTGAGAAAAAAATTAGAACGAGAAGCCTTATATTATTTACCAAGTCCGGAAAGTTTCTTTAGCACCGCATCATACTACCAGTTCGGGCTTAACATATATACTAATTACATTAATCTTTTTGGGATTGGTAATGTTGAATTTAGAGAAAATGTATCCGAATATACGTGGAGGGAGAATGGAAAACCTTTTCGGGGAAACTACCCTCAGTACACCCGAATGGGATTGAACCACAATATTCCCGTATCCAGCAGAGTAGCTAGCACCTTAGACCATGCGGCTACCGAAGTGGGTAGCGAAAAATTTTTCATTTCATTTTTGCGTCTGGCAGGAAGGAGCGCTTAGTTGAAAGTTATATTTAAAACAATAGAGATTTAATCCTAAATTATTTTAAACATTGACATTATTTGGCGCAAGCTGCCAAACCTACTAGTTTCGACCATATTTATTTATAGTAAAATCTCACGTACTTTAAATGTAAATAAATCAATAGTTTAAATTTTAATGAAATTTTAATTAAACCTAATAATGAGTACTTGTTTTATTAAAAGAGTTTTATCTTTGAAACTACAGAATAATTCTACTATTTAGTTGTCAACCAAGACATAATGTTTGAAACAAAGGTTATTTTAAACAGTGCTACTATACAGTTCTATTTGACATAGTTAACTTATCCTTTACCCGACATTAAATATTGTTATTTAAATATAACAATAGCAACAGAACTTATGCCACGTAGACAAAGTTGCCAGTTTCATTTTGTCCTGCAAATAAAAGGGGTCAAGCTTAAAGGCCTTCTTGAGGCTACGAAAGTGTTTATTCCTAAATGTGTTCCCTCTCCTCTTCTATTCAAACGTAGCTTCATTTTCTCTAAATTATAGCTTAGTTATCCCCACCACTTTTGTGTGAATACATGTATAATCAGGGTAGTAGGACGTAGTTTACAAGCAACACTAATATTCTAAATATTTTTTTTATAAATAAAAACATCAGGTTTTAATCAGGTGATCATTAAAATAAATAGATAGTACCACACAATCTTACAAACATTCTAATATTGCGTATTAATTCCTGGAAAAGATTAAAAAATATAGATTTTCATCTCAAATTATTTTTTTTAGCAAATTCCATATTTAAAAAAATGTAAGCTACTTTAAAATTATTCACAATCTTCTAAAATATAAAATATTTATTCTTATTTATTATTAAAAAACTATTACCAGATACCCATTTTAAGCTCAATCTTTGAAGCCAATATTAAAATAATAAATTGAATTTTATATAATTTGTCGTTATTAATCTACACATATTATTTTATTTTATGAATATAATGTATAATATGATTATCATTTGTCATCAAAAATAGTGTCCTGATATCAAAAGGCAAGAAATTTAATAGATACCCACTCTGAATGAAATCGCTAAAGCTATTTTTTATTTACTTAAAACTAAATATGTCACCAGAAAACTACCCTTCAACAATTTTTTCCTATAAAAATAAGTATTTTGTTTTTTTTATAATGTCGAACACACTCCAGATATTTATTTAAACAAAATATGTACAGCCATTTTTCAAATATTTGAATTTTAGAAAATCACTGGTTCATATACTACCCTTTGATTAATTTTTACCCCAAAAAACAAGTATATATGGTTATTAGGGAGATAAAACATTCTACATAAGTATATTGATTTTAAACAAAATATTTGGATTTACTTTTGAAAAATTGGTAAATCAAAATAATTACCAATCAATAAACTACTCTTAATTTGAGTCAAACTCCATTAGATGCCCCCCGCTTAATTGTTAGATATCAAATTGAATTAAATTAATGAAAACATTTCAGATCTGTGGCCAGGTACAGAGAGAGGGATGTGAGACGGAAATAATTTTTTTTATATATTTTCCGTTTTGGAAAATTTTCAATTATTATTATTTTTTGTTCAATAATTTCAACTGACCCTTAAACACTCAGCGCGCCGAAATTTCGGCGCGCCATGGTACTGCTAAAACACTCTCGCCGCCGATATATCGGCTCCAG
>CABFOW010007256.1:6030-23635 GCA_902141385.1 Timema californicum | reverse complement strand
GGTCTAGTGTGGCACTGGCCTAAGATTCACTACGCGGCGTATCTTTGGTCTAGTGTGGCACTGGCCTAAGATTCACTACGCGGCGTATCTTCGGTCTAGTGTGGCACTGGCCTAAGATTCACTACGTGGCGTATCTTTGGTCTAGTGTGGCACTAGTCTAGGATTCACTACGCGGCGTATCTTTGGTCTAGTGTGGCACTGGCCTAAGATTCACTACGCGGCGTATCTTTGGTCTAGTGTGGCACTGGCCTAGGATTCACTACACGGCGTATCTTCGGTCTAATGTGGCACTGGCCTAGGATTCACTACGCGGCGTATATTCGCTCTAGTGTGGCACTGGCCTAGGATTCACTACGTGGCGTATATTCGCTCTAGTGTGACACTGGTCTAAGATTCACTACGTGGCGTACCTTCAGTCTAGTGTGGCACTGGCCTAGGATTCACTACACGGCGTATATTCGGTCTAGTGTGGCACTGGTCTAAGATTCACTACGTGGCGTATCTTTGGTCTAGTGTTGCACTCTACATATCCGTTTGTTTGCATTCACGGCGTTAGGCCCACGGTCCATAGGGGTGATATTGTAAACCAGGCTTGTATCCGCACGCAGCGTCATTACTTGGCAAACGGAGCTCGATGGCTTAGCTACTCGACGTGTTTGTTTTGTGTATGTTATCAGTTCACTGCATTCCCATTGGACGGGGAGGGAAAATGACAGGAGCTGGACACGTCCACATTGATAAGCTGGGCGACATTTCAGTCTTATTGATTTGTAAATGTGGGGGGTCAGTGTAGTATTCTAATATCTATGATTGTTAAATTTAAATATACATACATGCATATATATATATGTATATATATATATATATATAAATACCTACAGTTATACATATATATATATGTATATATATATATATATAAATACCTACAGTTATACAGAGATATATATATATATATATATAGTTTATCTTTATATATATATTTATTAAATTATTATTATTCATATTGGTTTATAACATTTAAAATATATATAATTAACACTCACATTTTATTTCCCAACCATTGAGGTTCGATGACTAATCTCCCTCTGAATGAATTGGGTTTGAATCCCTTTTGAGTCAAATTAAAATCTTTTAACGTGGTAAGTATACCCTTATGTTGAAAAGAAATCTGGAAGTGACTAAAGCCACTAAAATCAATTTAAATATATCTATACATCAAGTCATGTTATCTGAATAGTCCCATTTTGATAGATATTATCAATAACTATAATAAAATAGTAAAATGTTATCAATGTTGGCAGTACAGCTTCATAATAACTATCAATACGGTACAACATTTAATTGAGGGTACGACGTGTAGACAACCTCCATAGGTGTACCCTGAGAGACTCTCTGTGACCTCTGAGAGGCTAGTAGTCTACACATAAGGCGACCAAACTGGATTTTATAGACAGTACTTCCCGGTCATATATGATATAAAAAAAATACGTTTGCTGCAAAGAAATAGTTTTTAATTTTTTGAACTCTTCTTCCAACAAAAATTAGGGTTTAAATATGTGTGCGCTAATATAAGTATTTTTTCAAATTGAGAGCATTATTTTTTGAATTTTCAGGTAAACCGGTCCTCAAAATACATAAGAGCGTTCATCATAGTAGACCCAAACCAGGGAAAAGAAAAAAGACCTACGATAGACCAGAAATGTGTGCAGTGCATTCGTATTTGAATGATTAATCGACATTTTCCGCGGTGGCGATGGGGGACAAAGCGACAAAGTTTCTTGTTAATAACTAAAGTATGTCCCTGTTATGACAGAATAAATATTTGTGCACCATGCTTAGCTGGGAAGCCATTCTAAATTTGCCATGAAAGGCCATTTAAATTTAGTTTCTATTCCAATAAATATTAATTTCAACAATGTTCAGTAATAGGAATATCTATTAACTCTTTATCTTCATTAATATTTAATCAGAAATGTTCCACGTGCAATAATGTTCGTGTACATTTATTATCTCTAGCCAGCTGTGTCACAGTTGATTGTCATCTGATGCACGCTCTTAATTGTCCATGGGGATGGAACCAACCTGTGAAGATTGATTGTGCTCAATTTTACGTAAAATAAAGGAATCTTAATATTTTTATTACAATATTTAAACTTATATAATAGCTAATATATTTGTGGAGCTTAAAGATATACCAACACAGCTCCTTGAATAATATTTGATAAGATTTAAAACCATATTTTTATTTAGTCAACATTAACAATAAGCTATATTATTATTATTATTATTATTATTATTAGCACCGCGTCTTACTACCCGTTCGGGTTGTACGCACTTACAATAATGTGTAATGGTAGGGTGATTGTGAGATGAAATGAAGGACCTACAGTTTAACGTGGAATCCGAACCACGGTGGAGAGCTATCATTCCTCACATTCACAAGATGTCTTATCAGAGGTGAAGGAAGGGTTTGATAATCAGATAAGTCTGTGCCGGGACCAAGGATTGAACCCCGGCCGCCAGCACAGAAGTCTGACACCTTACCCCTAGACCACCAGGTCTCCCCACAACAATTAATAACAAACAACACACCAGTCCATCTAGAAATACGAATACGTTCTGAGGGTCATCATTAACGGTCCTACACCACAGAAAGTGCTTGCCATTATTACATGTGCAGTGCCGCGCGCCTAACTTCTATGCAACTTGTTGTACACGCATGTTTGACAGCTTTGTTCTCCCAGTGGTTTACGCCGAAACTTTGAATACAATTTAATGATGCTAGAATAGCTTTACAAATTTAAGGGTATATCAGTATTGTTTTAATTTTTGGTTCAAAAAAGTTATATGTGCAGTTTGGACAATGAGTTTACAAACATCATGTGACCCGTATTTAATTGTAGTGAAAATAATGTTTGTAATGATAGTACGAGTTATTTAATTAGGCTTTCTATGTCTATGTGTTAGTTATATCATTTATTAATATTCATATTAATTAGAGAGATGAAGCTACTACCATTATAATTAATTGTTCTATAATGGAATAAACTCTTTTTTTTAAAGCATGATTTGTCTTAAGCTTTATAAAAAATATTTCTGCAATAATATTAATTGATTTTATTAAGATATTAGCTTTGCATTATTTCAATTAATTTATTTTCATTATCTTGATCAAAACGTCATTTATATAGATTTGGAACTATGATAAATACTTACGTATATACCTGAATATAGCATTGCACATTTAATTTAAAATGAGGCTTTTTATAAAAAAAATTAATAAGATTAAATGAACTGTAATGATGTAGATGCTAATTTATCAAAAAATCTGTTAATATAACTATATAGTTTACCCAAAATTTTTGATCATTTGAATATTCAATAGAAAACAAATTAGAATACATTAAAAAGCTATACAATTAATCAAGTTTCAATTCCGAACAAATATAATATAAACAGTAGAACTTTATAATTACATACATGTAAAATTTGGCTACTCTGATACTTGAATTTTACCAGTAAGTAGTAAACTATTACACTAATGGATATGTTTGAAATTTATGAACATTATCTTGCTATCGATAATAATCTCATATGCTCTCTATCAACAATAATATTTCATTTTCATGTCAAAGAAGATAAAACGTTTCATACAATTAGCACTGTTAACGTATTTTTTATTAATCAAATAAACTATTGATATCAGAACAAAATATTGGAGCATTCATTATCAAATACCAATATATATCCTAATTTATGATTATAATCTAAAACCAGATTTAATTAAGGGAAGAGATAAACTAATATAAACTAACATAATATTAAAATACAGTTGTATGATAGACCAGAGCCCACCTAATTTACGTGCTACAAACGGGAGAAATACTCAAATTTTCTAAAATAATTAAATTATCTTTTTATTATATTTATTAGTTAATCAAACGATTAAAGACAAAAAATATATCTTTGTTCAGGTAAACTTATTATGCCATGTGGTTTCTTACATAATCCGTTTCCACGTGAGTCTGATTGTGTTAAAACTTTGGCATATTACCTATTTAGTGGAATCAAAAGTTATGGCCGATTTGAATCAAATTAACAAAGCAATTGCATTTTGAAAAAAATGGTTATCTACGTTACCTATAAACAATTTCACAGGTCATGTGAAGTGAAACATTTAGGAGAACGAAATGCTAGAGGCAAAATGGAGAGATTTCGTGGCCATCCAAACGAACAGAATCTTAACGGTTTTATTTTCGCGATGGGGAAAATACTCAAACTATCGTTTTTATGAAATGTTGAGCAGTTTGGAAAAGTTTCTTTTATGGACTCCCAGAGCCAAGTTTCTTGTAGCCCTAAATCATTCTGCAATAAATAATTTGTAAATTAATATATATGTGAGTTTTTGAATGTATGGCCAATCGTATGACAGGTTCCAGATGTTATAAAAAGTGGTTAAGGGGTCTTCAAAAAATAACAAATGTTGGTATGTAAGCTTACGCTACTCAATCTGATGACCTTGGAAATTTTTTCACGGGTATGACTCACACAGTATCATCGTTTCTATAGTCTCTTAGTTTCGTATTAATCAAACACCCCCCTCCCTATTCCAAGTGAGCAAGATAATATAAGTGTCAGTTTAAGCTTTTGTTTTTCTACCGATGAAGAGTAATTCAAGGATCAAATTCCAGATGGTTTACCTATATTGTGTTTTTATTTTTTTTAGAAAAAGGCAGGCACATGCTAGTGCAAATCATCAACTTTTAATATCCTCGTTTCTACCTCAAAGTGTAAATAAGCTGAACAGCCCTGATGGGCACGCATAATATTCATATATTCATTATTTTGTCCAAACGATTCTATTTTGAGGTTGGTATTTTGATCAGGTCTTTTATCTTTAAATGGAATTTTGTTATATGATCTCCAAAATAAATATAAATAAAAAATAAAATAAAACAGAAAGATAAAATGAATACAAAAACCCCTTAAGAATGACACATCAAATGGAAAAGATAGGGGTAAAGAGTGGTTTGCTGGTTGTGTTTGTTTTGTTAATGACCTCTAAGTACGGCTGTTTAACTTGACCCAAGGTCACGCAGCTATTCATATCATGCTGAAGTGTGTGTGGGGTTGAATAAACATACACACACGACCTCATTATTTCGTCCCCTTGTCAACCTAATGGGAATTTGTGTTCTCGGGCTAGTTTAGGGAGGAATATTTTCAGAGGGGGGAGAAGATACGTATCACCCACTTTCAAGATAGAATGAAAACATTTGAACCTTAAAGGGGCCAACTTGGAGACAAGAAATTGCCGTGCAGACGTTCAGCTCCAACGCAATATTTAATTATACAATGCATTATTTCAAAATATGGTTCACGCCATAATAAAGTCGAAATATTCCAAATGGGCTCTTTTTCATTAAAAGGCCTATATTTTGATTTTCATTATTAAAAAAATTATGCTGGAACTAATTTTCAACGGCTTTTTTAAGCTTATGTATGGAGACTAAGAGACTAAGATAAAAAACAGCTCTATATTTAGTCTTCCTTTAACAAATAGAGTAATTTTTTGATAGGCTCAAAGCAGATAATTTTGATATATTTGAGAACTAAAAGCGAACTTTCTTTCCTCTTTACCTTTAGATAAAATGTTTGTAGTTTTCATTCCCCTGTTTCTTATTGTCATGACAAAAGGTGCTTGCAGGTGAAGGGTAAAAGATAGTATAATCTTGGACAGAATAGAGAAGTAGTTAAAAAAAATGATGCAGGCCATTGTATTCTAAGCCATGTGGCCTGTCAGTGATTAATACTTTATCGCGGACCGAGGCGGTCACCTTAATCTCAGCTGAAAAATAACGCAAACTAAGGTATATTAAAAAAACATCGCTTCGGGATAAACGTGTGGTTTAATTTCCTCCAAATAATATTCTTTAGAGTTCTAGAAACTAGGAATTTGAACAAAAACAACTTTAAATGAAGAGAAAAATTTCTGATCAAATTTCATACTTTATATGACAGATATACAAGAGATATTGACATTAATTTGTGCAGAAAATCAAAATAAATGTATTTAATGAAGCATTACTTTATATATATTAGAAGAGAAAAAAACATCATAAAAGCTCGGGGATAAAAACGGAATGAGACAAAATATATGTAAAAAGGACAACTCAGTAGCTCAATGAATCCACCGGTATTCGAGCTCCAACATCTAGATCACCAGATAAACCAGACACTACTCGACTAATGCCTTTGGTCACGTGCACGTTTAAAAAACATCTCAGTGTTTTTATTTACGTAAAGTACTTTTAGTTAAAATATTCCATCGTGTGTACTGAGAGTGGTTTTACCTGAATGGTTACCTACTCGTTCTCCACGCAAATACTGGTACACCTCCTCTAAATTAAACCTTCATCTCCCTAGCCTATTAGCATAATTAGAACATAAACTTATAACACGAATGGGTAGTAAGACACGGTGGTGAAAAAATTATGTATAATACTTATAAGCCTTGAACCCAAAGATAATAAACTTATTATTTACATATAAGCTTAGATTATTATGATTACTATTATTGTTAGCACCACGTATTACTACCCGTTCGGGTTTTACGCACTTAGGCTAATGTGTAATGGTAGGGTGATTGTGAGATGAAATGGAGGACCTACAGTTTAACGTGGGATCCGAACCATTTCACAAGTTATGATTAATACACGTCTTGTCAGAGGTGAAGGAAGGGTTTGGTAATCAGATAAATCTGTGCTGGGACCGAGGATTGAGTTCCGGACGCCCAGCACAGAGGTCTGACACCTTACCCCCTAGACCACCAGGTCACCCTAAAAGCTTAGAATAGTACTTTCCAAACATTTTTTTTAATTCGTTATATACTATACTGCATAGAGGGACATTCTGACAAAAGCCATGACGATCTTTTTTTTAAAGGCCAATGCCACGTGTTATATTTATTAAAAAAACAAAAATTCATTAGCAACGCAATAATTTTACAGTGAAAATTAATTATAGAATTGTGTATTTTTGAAAGGGGGAAATAAAGAAAGGAACCGTTATGGCCAAGGCCCCCCAAAAACATCATTTTAATTAACTTCACTCTCCCTCTCACAATAAACAACGTCGACCCATTTCCACGAACGTTTCTCTTCTGGTTTTATGTTGAAGCCGTTTTCATTTCGTAACCTTGACACTTTCACGCTACGACGCATGACGTTGGTTTGGGTAGACATTAGAACATTTTCATAACGTTTATGGTACACAGAATATGTTAGTAATTTACGGTTGAAGGAAACTCTTCTGAAAGTTTCATCCTTAAACTTCTCTGACCCATGTGAGCCGAGAGAATTTTTATTTAGGGGCGACTTTACCCCTTACAATAAACAGCGCTTACCTGAATTTGATTATATCTTTCACCCTTAAAATAAACAACGCTTAACCGAATTTGTTTATATCTTCCACCTTTACAATAAACAGCGCTTATCTGAATTTGATTATATCTTTCACCCTTAAAATAAACAACGCTTAACCGAATTGATTTATATTCCACCCTTAAAATAAACAACGCTTAACCGAATTGATTTATATATTCCACCTTTACAATAAACAACGCTTACACAATATGTTTATTTAAGCATATGATAACTTTATCATACAATTTTGTTTTAGCAAGGCGTCTTACTACCCATTCATTTTATACGCTTATGTACTAATTACACCAATGGTTTTAGGGTTTATAAAGGTTATATTTAGATAAGGTGAACCTACATTTGTGTGGAGGGAGAGTGGAAAACCATTTAGGGAAAACCACCCCCAGTTCACCCGACCATGATTCGGATCTCGATCTACCCGTCCTCGGCAGTCTAGCTTAGCACGAAACTAAAGCGTTAGCTAACTACGCCACGGAGGTGGGCTCCAAATAGTTTCGTCTCTTGCTCTAGGGAAAGATAGGCGAACCTGCTTCGGTGTCATCATGGTCTAAGGAGTCGCTCTCGTGTTAGACTAGACTGCCTATGACGAGAATATCAAGGTTCAAATCCCGGTCAGTTGTACCGAGGATATTTTTTTTTACCTAAATTGTTTTACATTCTTCACTCATGCAAATGTGTGTAATATTCCTTAAAGTTCAACCTTCCTCATCTCTAACTCATTAGCGTAGTTAGTACGGGTAGACAGACGGACTCAAAGTTGGCAAAAAAATTTAAGACCCAATTTTTTTTTATTAGGGGGGGACGTCACGATCCATCTTAATGTATAGGTCGAAATAGTTTGATGATTACCATTGAAGGGTACAGGGGAAACAGGGGGAGAGTCACATCACACACATTTTCCAGGATAGCAGCTTTTACATCTCAAACATCATTAGGACCCAAACAAAAATATAAAAAAAAATATAATTTAAATATAACAAAGGCCTCTTTTAACCATTATCTAAAGTGTATTAGAAAGATTTTATGATAGTCTAACAGATAGCAGTACTAGCTTGATTTGAACTAAAAATTAAACTTTCCTCTTATTTCACTTGTATCTTTCAATTATCTACCTATATGATAACCCACCTCAGTGTTCTAGTGGACTAACACGCTACTCTCGCGGTAGACTAGACCGTAGATGACGTGGAGATCTAGGTTCGAATCTCGGTCGGGTGAACTGGGGGTGGTTTTATTATTATTACTAGCCCCACGTCTTACTACCCGTTCGGGTTTTACGCATTTACGCTAATGTGTAATGGTAGGGTGATTGGGAGATGAAATGAATGACCTACAGTTTAACGTTGAATCCGAACCACGGTGGAGGCCTGGAATTCCCCACATTCACAAGATGTCTTGTCAGAGGTGAAGGAAGGGTTTGGTAATCAGATAAATTTGTGCCGGGACCGGGGATTGAACCCCGGCCGCCAGCACAGAAGTCTGACACCTTACCCTTAGACCACCAGGTCACCCTGGGGGTGGTTTTCCACTCTACCTCCACGTGAATGCGGGTTCAATTCCTCTAAATGTAACCTTCCCACTGTCTAATCCATTAGCGTAATTAGTACTTAAACGTATAACCCGAACGGTTAGTAAGACGCGGTGCTAAATAAAGAAACGATTTGAAGGAGTTAGTTCAAATTTGATATATAAAAATTTTATAGTCATGCCTTTGGGCTTTTTTTTATTTTCAATATCGATTGAATAAAAACGTTATTTTGAGCAACGTTTTTTAAGCATTATGGCGCGAGCATATAAACCTGGTAGCCGTTACACTCAACCTACGACATTAAACTGGATAGCGTTTAATCAGCTAAGAGCACGGGTGTATTACATCGACCTTGACTGAATGAGGGGATGTCGTTTCCGATGGAGTCGGAATTCTCTCCGGGGGGTAGTGATGCAATCTTTACTGTACTCTCAACCTTAACAAAGGGATATAAATTCAACTTTTCTTTCACCAAGCGCATAGAAAGACATACTTTATAGGGTGGGTCCACTATAAAATAATTGTACAATAGCCTACGCTTTTGTTTTTTAATATCTTCGTCTTAATATACGTTCGGGTAATTAATGTATATTCCATTCACGGTAGAAATTACTCTCTGAATGGTCTTTTTTCCTATCAATATCCTACTATACAGTAGATTTATGGTAGGGAAAAAGGCCTTTCAGAAGTCAATTCCTACGGTGAATGGATTTTATGTACCAATTACGTTAATGGTTTTAGGGATTAGGGGAGTGTACCCACATTTACGCTAAAAGAGAGTGTGAAGTCATTTTATAAGAACCACCCTCTTTATACCCGACCGAGATTCGAAACTAGATCATGCGGCCATTGAAGCGGATCCTACACCTATTAAGGAATTGTATATATGGACCCTACGAGGGGGCGTCAAATTAAAGGGGGACGTCTGGGAATTGCCAATTTCTACAGCCTTGACGCTCACTTCTTATTTATACTAATAGGTGTAATAGTAAAATATTTTTAGCTCTGAGTCATACTACCCATTGTGGTTTTACGCCTATTTACTAATACTGATAATGTTCTAGGGATAAGGAAGGCTTCTAGAGTAAATGTACCTATATTTACCTGTAAATGGAGTAGAAAACCGTTTAAAATTAAAACAATTTCAGCACACTTGACCGGGATTCACTCCCTGATATTTCCGTCATCTCCATTCCAGTCTACTACAAGAGTCAAGAGTGACGTATTAGAGTAGTAGTGTTCAACCTGGGTTACGTGAGGACATCTTAGGGTGGTACGTAAAATTTAATATTATATACTATCAATCCCGCATGGTTTTTCCCGTGACTCAGTGTGGTGTAAGAATTATATAAGCCCCCCCACCCCTCTATGATGCCCGATTTAACTTTAAAACGTTTTCTCTGAAACGCAATTCTAAACCAGATTCAAAATATTTTCTTCAAAAATTTTTTGTTAAAAAATAGCCTGACTAAAAAGCTAATTAAAAATTTAAAAATCCGGCTTCGAGGTGCGTTTGGACCCTCTTTCCGTCCACCTATGTTAAAAATTTCAGATTTGTGCGTGCCGTAGATTTGGCTGGGCATTGTACACAAACAGACAAACAAACACTTCCTTTAATCATTATAGATTACTTCAGATGACCATAGTAAAGACAAAGTTAAGGGTAATTCAATTTTATTGAACTTAACGTCTAACTTTTATTTTTTTAACACGTTAAGGCTACTAAAGTTATAGTAAACTTTGTAATAGTCTTATGTTTTAACCTCCCCCTGGGGAGTTGAGCGGATCTAGTTATTGATTTAGTTTTCTCTCGGCAGGTGAGAATGTGAAAGTGAATATATCAAATTCTCCAGCGTCGCCTGTCATCCTAGATTCTATTCACTTACTCGACAAACAAATATTCTCAAGTTTTCTAGTTTATAGAAGTAAGATACCTATTTTTGAGACGCAGTTTCTCGATTCCTTCATTGGAGTGATATTCAACTTGACAACTTGGGATTTACAAAAACGTGATACAACATCCAGTCCCCAGCCATGCTTTTATCAGTGATGACAAAATAAATGGTTACTATTTGAAGGATTTTATTTACAGTCCAATTTTCATAGGAATAGTTTTTGCTAACAGCTATAAAAGTTACTATATCTTCATTGATGCATTCAAATGCCAAGTCTTGTGAAACTAAGAATGTAACTGTATTCAGTATTTAGGTTGAAAACATATTGATTGTTTACCAATATAAATATTTTATTTCAATTAAAATACCGGGTGACCCGGTGGTCTAGGGGTAAGGTGTCAGACTTCTATGCTGGCGGCCGGGGTTCGATCCCCGGTCCCGGCAAAGATTTATCTGATCAGCAAACCCTTCCTTCACCTCTGACAAGACATCTTGTGAATGTGAGGAATGCCAGGTCTCCACCGTGGTTCGGATTCCACGTTAAACTGTAGGTCCTCCATTTTCATCTCACATTCACCCTACCATTACACATTAGCGTAAGTGCGTATAATCCGAACGGGTAGTAAGACGCGGTGCTAATAATAATAATAATACCGTTTTAATCTATACTTCATTAGTACCTTGATATCTGAAGAAAATGATGAAAATGAAGTATGTAGGAAAGAGAAAGCAAAGGAGGCCAAGAAGAAGAAGAGAGGAACATATGGCAGAAAGTGTGAAAGTGAGAGAAGAAGTATGTAAACAATTAAAGGAGGAATAATGGTGGATGGATAGAGGAAGATGAAGGCATTTTACTAAATTAACAGGCTGAAATCAGTTGATTATGATATCGGATCGATATTAAAAGAAAATATATTTGATATAATGTATCTAGTTGCCCTAATAAGATAGTATTTATTTATTAGCCTTCTCTTTTACAACCTTACTAAATTATTATTATTATCACCGCGTATTACTACCCGTTCGGATAATGTGTAATGATAGGGTGATTGTGAAATGAAATGGTGGACCTACAGTTTAACGTGGGATCCGAACCATGGTGGAGGACTGGCTTTCCACACATTCACAAGTTATGATTAATAACCTTACTAAACAGTTCATACTACTTCATTAATAAATGAGCTAAACCACGCCCAGTTTATTTACTTTTTCTGTCACCACGTTTCACTAAGACTAGCCTCACAATGGATCCGACATTTGAATAAAGACTAAAAGTATTTTAACAAAACGTCGAAGTTTGTCGGTTGCAGTGTGTGTGGATATCTGTTTTTCTGTCGATAGACGCCTGTCCTATTCCCGCCATTTAATATATATTAGCTTCATTATGGCGCATGCGCAGTTCAATACGTCGAAAGATGCTTTGCCTAGATATGAAACTCGAGGGACCGTCGTCCGACAAAGTAAAAACGTCTAACGACGTCAATAAGAGTCTAAAACAGTGTCGATGCCAGCGTGTGGGCTTACATTTAACCTCGAGTTGAAGAGAGATCTTCAGACACTTTCCGACACTGTCAGACAAAATGTCTTGTCGTAAGACATAATGTCGGATCCAGTTTGTGGCCTGCCTAACTATATGCGTTATTTCCTATGCACTAATAAGGTTAATGTGTTAGAGATAAGGCTGAATTTAGAGGAAGTGTACTCGAGTTTTCATGGAAATATAGTGTAAATTCATTGAGAAAAAACAATTTTCGTTATACTTCCTCTAAATATATCCTTCCTAATCCTTAAAACCATTAGCGGAATTAGTATATAAGCGTATAATCCGAAAGGTTCATAAGACTTGGTGCTAAAAAAAGAACCATTCAATGTAAACAAAGTGAAACGTGATGATATTTCTAAACACGCGACCTTTGCTTCGGTAGGAACCGAATAAACCTCCAGAGTTTGTATGTGTAGCTATATCCTAATGTTCATAAGAAAAGTCTTGTAGGAAAAAACCTAAAATATTTTTTCCTGTCAATATTAATAACACTTTACTAATTTAGTTGTGTTATTTTTACAGATGGTAATATCCATCAAAAGTTAAAGCTACAGATATTATGTTTTGACGTATGAATACTTAAAAATTGGTCAGAAGGTTCGCATCCCATTTTGTCAAGACAAGGGGGCTGGCTGGCTGAAGTTCGAGGGTTGCTATGGCAATGTCACGTCTATCTACCAGTCGAAAAAGAAGGACGGAAAAGGGGTGGAGGTGAATAAAAGGGGAACCGTAGGGGAGGAGGGTAAAGGGGGAAAGAGGTGGGTTCTCGACACTTGGCAGCGTTGACGTGACAAAACGACCCATTAACGATTTACCACTCGGACCAGTGGGGAAGGGGGTAAACTCGCAGGAGCCAAGCATCTTGACAAAGTGTCACAAGATTTTTCGTGACTGGATCAAGCTTTCAACACGATAACTGTTTTCTTTCTTTCTATTTATTGTGTTACTCGAATTGCTATTTGTCAAATTATTATTGTTTTTTATTTAATGGAATTTAACTTTATTTAAAAAAATCACACATCGCTTTTTAGTAACACGAAGTAGATTTATTAACTCAGAATTTTTTTAAAAAAAATTACTTAATAACATTTTGATGACAACAGTTTTCAAATGTTAAAAATTAAATAATTTTAATATTAATATGATATGAAACAAATATACTTTTATCTATTTAAAAAAATATCTATCCTATCGCATGTCTTTAAAACAACCAATTAATTTAGAAACGCATTAAAAAGTATAAAACCACAGAAATATTCTACGTACCAGAATTATATTTGATTAGTTCTTTATTTTAAAGTTATTTTATATGTGGGTCACATATTACTACCCATCCGGGATACAGCACACTTTCACTCTATATATGGATGGGTATGTTAGAATTCAGAGGAAACTTACCCACATTTTTATGGAAAGAGAAAAAAAGAATATATAGGGAATACCCGCATAATTCATCCAGTTGGTACTCAAACTCATTTGGGTGTAAGGAATTTTTTTTCCCCTCTTAATTATTTTCCATTCCCCTTCATGCAAATGTGGGTATGCCTTCTCTTAAGTTATACCTTCTTCATTCCTACACCGTTAGTGGATACGTACAGTCCAAACGAGAAACAAAACAAAGAAACATGCATACGTCTTAGCAAGTAAAGTAAAACTGAATATTACCTGCAAAATTGCTTCGGTGACCACATGGTCTAGGGCACTACCCTCTAATCGGATTAGACAGCCGATGACGGGGAAATTGAGGTTCAAATCTCAGTCGAGAGTACTGTGGGTGCTTTTTATAAAACGGTTTTACACTTTCCCTTTAAGAAAATGCAGGTACATTTCTTCTAACTTCAACCTTCCTCATCCCTAGCACTATAATGTAATTATTACATATGTATACTATCCATCACCCGCATATAAATCTAGGCTTCACGTACTGGAGACCAGGTCACAAAGTATGGCCACGCCCTTAGTCTTTGGTGTATTCAACACTCACTTCGAGAGAAAATAGTTGCGAGGGGAATGAATGCAAATTTAAAAATTAATACGTAAGTAAAGTTACAAAAATATGTAAATAGAATATTGTGTACAGCTCAGGAAAGCTTTTAAAAAAAAATATAAACACATTTATTTGAGGTAAAATTTGCTAATTTTTTTTTGTTACTATAAAGCCACATGGCTTACTCGCTCACTCACTGAAATTAATGTCAACCCACTTTCAGATGATCTAGAATCTTGAAATTTGGCAAACTTCTAGCTTCTAGCCTGTAACCGACAGGAAAATTAGATTTAAAAAAAAAAAAAATCAATTTTTAATCCAAGAAAAAAATTCTGAATTTCGGAGAAACATTAAAGACTTTACTTTGAAGGTCTCTTGTGGCTAAACGGTAAGACCTATAAAAAAACGGCTCTGTAATTACATTAGTTTACATTCACTTGGAAAGAAATGTTACTAGGGTTTGGGGGCGTATCCCCCAACGAGCAAAGCGAGTTTTATTACATGACTAGAAAAATTTCATCTATCTAAAGACAAAGCATCATATCACATGACTTGACATTTGAATATATAAAATCAATCTAGTAGATTTCCTAGCTCTCAGATAATGAATTTTTTTAAAATTAATATTGAACTAAATAGGCTTTTTAAAGTTATTAAATGAAATATCTTCAACTGATATATTTTTTCAATTTTCACTATAATTTTGTAATATTTCTAAAAAGACAAAAAAAAAAACAAAAAAACTTGAATATAGATACTCTTGAAATATGTATCCAAAAGAACAATAGATATTATTTTGAAAGATTATTTTAATCCTTCTTCCCATACATACCTCTCATGTAATCGAAAATACATATCAACTAAACAATCAAATAATTTCACACATTTCAGGAAAGGAATCTTTTTTAATACAGAGTCGAGATATGTTTCGTTTACTTTATCAATTTCTTTTCCAAATTTGAACATACTTATTAAGTTTTTAACTTTAATTTTTGATTAATACACTTCATAAATACCAATGCTATTTATATCTTTCAATAAATTTTATTTAATATTGATATTTTTTTTTGTACACATTAAATCGCTTATCTAGGAAATTTATATTGTAGTCAATAAACCTAATATACAATACTGTCTAATTTACCTTCACTGCTGTATTAACGCCGTGATAGATCCAGGACTAGCAACATGGTATACAGATCAGTAATACAGGTAGTATAAGTACAAGTCTGTTTTACCTTTACTGCTGTATTAACGCCGTGATAGATCCAGGACTAGCAACATGATATACAGATCAGTAATACAGGTAGTATAAGTACAAGTCTGTTTTACCTTTACTGCTGTATTGACGCCGTGATAGATCCAGGACTAGCAACATGGTATACAGATCAGTAATGCAGGTAGTATGAGTACAAGTCTGTTTTACTACTGTAATAACGCCACGAAATAAAATAGAGATAGAAGAAAAAAAAGGTAAATGTATAGATTAAATATAGTTTATAAGTAATAATAATAATTTCACTTTGCAAAAATTCTCACTGTGTCCTTACATTTCCCCTCACATCACAGTAAAAGAGAGAGAATAAGTTATATTTGTGAAGGGGGATAGAACGTGTGTGGGTGTCACGTGAGCAGGTACCGATATTAAGACGAGGATGAAGAAGGACTACACTTGAGGAGAGTTATTGTTGATATCCTGTTAGCAATATTTTCTTTGTCATTGCAAGTGTATGTAGAAACCGTCCGCCATCAAGTCATTACCGGTCAAGTTTGTATATTATTTAGAAATATGGCCACGGGATCGCAAACAGATGACAAATCTTACACACATGTTTTGAAGTGATTCTAATTATCTTTAGTAATGTAAGAACACAAATTAATGTTTCTAAGACATACGTAGAGCTTATATTTTGTTTTTAATAAATACTGTGTGGGTTCACTAACAAGAAACAAATCTTGCTCAAGGTAGAAAACGAAACAAAAGGGTGGTGATATTATCAGCAACGCTATCTATTTTGTTTAACATGAAGCTTGATAGAGGACATTGCTAGTCAAAATTCTAAGTAGCATAGCCGCGTATCTACGAGTCAACATAACTTGAATTTGTTTAAGTCGAGGACTTAATATATTTAGTTTTGGACGGTATTGATTTGGTTCCAAGTTCTTTTCCAACTTTGGTTTATATCGTCGACTCTAATTTTGGGTGAACCCTTTAGATCCGACTCCTATTTCTCTTTCCCACTAACGTTTGTATTTATCTTTCTATTTATTTTCTCCTAATAAATATCTGGAGGGGTTACGGTATACTTGGAGTTTCAACAAAACTTTATGTTTGTACTTATACTTGTTACAACAAAGCATCTTCCTGTCACAGGAACAAAAAAAAAACTATAGCGAGCAATTTTCTGACATTTCTCTATTTACAAAACTTCACCCGCCTCGGTGGCATAGTTACCTAACGCGCTAGTCGTGTTGAGCTCGACCGCCGAGGACGGGGAGATCAAGGTTCGAATCTCGGTCGGGTGAACTGGGAGTGGTATTTCCTAAATGGTTTTCCAATCTCCCTCCACGCTAATGCGGGTTCACTTCCTCTAGTTCAACCTTCCCAATTCCCAATCCATTAGCGTAATCAGTACTTAATGCGTATAGCCCGAACGGGTAGTCAGACGTGGTGCTAAATAATAATAATAATAATAATAATAATAATAATAATAATAGTAATAATAATACAAAGTTTCGTCGCTATAGAGAAGAATAACTGTTTCATACATGTTATATAATTAGTTTAAATTCTGGTTATGCAACTAATAGTCCAATGCACACACACATATTATATTTCTTTCACTAAAATACTAATAAGTGTATGACACAAATTTATATAGGTTTTTCAGAAATCCTTCACCCTAAATCATGAATAAAACTATATATACAGTTACATAGACATTGAGAAAAGAGGAACATCTCTGTTAACTAAAGAAAATAATCAAGTTCACTTTTAAAAAACTTCAATAAAAAATTATATTTGATTATAGTTCAGAAACTATTTAATTTTCAAAAATATAATTAAACTAAAAGCTTTTTTATTTTTAATAGTATTACAACTTTGCTCTAGTAAGTTATTTTATATCTCAAATAGCTGTGGAGATATGATCTAAGGTGAAAAATTGTTGAATTTGTAAAGTAACCTCAAAGTCAATTTTGGGGGTGGGG
>CABFOW010007255.1:10454-25385 GCA_902141385.1 Timema californicum | reverse complement strand
AATTTCTTTGTGAAGGAAGAAGGTACTTAGAAGTACCAACGGGCTCTTGTGTTGACATAATTGCCAAGTAATTTATTATATGGTCTAAAAGAAGGTGGTACCTAAAAGTACCGTTGGTCAACAAAGGACTATACATTTTACCTTATAGCTGGGCAACAAAGGGTTAAGATATGAATTGAAAGAGTAAAGAAGTTTATCTGACCGTGTTAACAGAGATGTCGTTGAACCCACCGACTAGTGACATCAAATGCAGACACACATATTGAGTCAAGGCTCCATCTCTGCAAAGAGTGATACCTATATTGGTCATTTGTCTGCTTCGGGGCATAACTTCCCGTGGTATTTTGATAAATTCCTGCAAACAGATTATAATCGTCAAACATTTAGAGATAGCTGGCTGAACTCCCATTACTCTACTTAGTCACTGATAAAATTCGAAACATATATTCTTGGATTTTTTGTTAACATTTTTAATTTTAGCATTATATAAAACATAACAATTTATTATTTAATAACAAACCTGATTTATTTAAGATTTTTATCTTTTGTTGTCAAAAATACAGTTTTTTTAATGTGTATCACGTTTTACTATCCATATATATATATTTATATCCATATATATATATATATATATCCATGGTTGGCCTCCATTTAATAAATATGTATCCTACCCCACCAGCCAATAGGAAATACAGCTTGTCTTCTATTCTCTAATTCCCTGTACGCGTTCGCGTGGATTCTCTCTCTCACACACACACACACACACTCTCTCTCTCTCTCTCTTTATGGTCAAGAGTACAAGCTGGGTCTTAATGAATGCAGCCCGTTTACCAGATAATAAAAAATTATAGTCGCAGCAACCGATGACGACTCGCCCTCTGCAGGCACACATTAACGTCAGGAGAACACTATAAATTATTCCTTTGAATTCAATAGTATAATAATACTGAGGTATTAATGGCTGTAATCCTTTCAAATTTATGATAAATACTAAAATTGTGTGAAAACATCGACCCATCCTTAATTTAGATGGAGATGCTGCACTTATCTCTAAAATACATCATTTAATGGCTGTAGCATGCTTAAACACACATGCATATAAGTAAATTTGTCCTGCAGTTTTCACGGCTCAGGCTTCGTAGATGTCCCTTTTAGTCCCATTATCTTCTTCGCTTTCGGTTGCAGCTTCTTATTTAATATCACAGTCGATTTGCGTGGGCAAGTTGTAGACCTAATTTTCAAGACATTGTCTTTCTTCATTGAAGAAAACATTTATTGATATTTTAATATTCTAGTGTCAATATTGTACAGCTTTTATTGGATAGAGTTTCCGTCATATCCAACAAGTGTAATCTTCTTGGACTTTTTTATCCAACTTCTTTCCTCCATTTTGCACCAGCATGTAAGTTTCACGCACAAATGTCCTTACATGTGAAAGCTAAGGATTTTTGGCCGTACAGAGTTCCAGGATTGTATAATTATGTGCTTACTTTGTATATGTTTGGTTTAATATGTATACTTCACAGCTTACAGCTTCTGATCAAAGCTCTTGAAGGAGATCACTGCTGTAAAACATCACCCAAGCGCTCTTTACCATCGTGTGCATATCTCCTTCTGAGCGAGGATTTTGTTCGGATATATATAGTGCTGTTCTATCAACAATGATAGAGTTTGATTCAATACATTCTTAAAACTCCTCATTGACGTATTCTGTACCGTTGTTTGTATTGTGGATTTGCACACTTCGCTTGTACTTTGTTTCTACAATATTACAAACATATTTAAACCACTTTTATGTTTAGTGAAGGATGTGACTCTATTGCCAGTTTAGTCATCTTTGAAAATAATAAAGTACTTTGCTAATCCTACAAACTCGTCTGGCATGGCACCAAGATAGCACCATATTAACCAACTGACCTTCATCTTCTGGTGGGTTAAATTGTTAAAGGGAAGCTTGTGGTTCTTTTCATATGCACATCCAGGACAAAATAAATTGTCTGTATCACTCAGGTAGACACCCTCAGATAAGCCTTTAGATACTAACTAACTCCTTCATAGAATTGGAATTGATGGGGTCTAGGCGTTTCATGCCGTAGCTTCAAACTAGACTGAGTAACAGAATTTGGTTAGTTTGAGGCTGTAGTCTGAAAAATAACTATATAATGTTCTAGGGTTGGCATTCACCATACGATACCAACCTTTATTTTTTCAAAAACTTAAACAAATTTGTCCAATTTAACAATTTTTATTCCTAAAATGGTGATATTTCCATCAGCTACAAGATTATTTTTCAGGACGCCTCTAATGACTGAGCCATACTACTGTCTACTGTGCAACTACCAAATCATCAAATTTCCATTCTCTTTGGCAGAAAGCTTGTGGTTGTCACCAAGACGCACAAAAGAACCGTCACCAACCTCTTAAAACTTGTAATATGGATGGAAGCCTCATTATCCTTGGTCCAAGTATTCTCATCATAAAAGTAAAAAATGAATTTGCTTCCTTGACAATAAAGACAGAAAAATGTTACTGGTTATTCTAACCTTTGTCAGAAACAGGCAAATTTTTATTCTTACTCTGGCAGTCACGGGTGAGTTGGTCTTTGCGTTGGAAGTTATAACAAACAGATACATTTTCTTGAAGCTTGGTTACTTTTGTTATCTGCATCATGAGATCGTGATTTGCATCCACGAGATCCAGTGTCTTAGTTAGATACAGAATATAAGAGGGTTTCTTAAGCTACCACCTTTGTCAGGCTGGCCTCTTAATAAACCAAACGTGATGCCAAATTGACGATGGTCTGTCATTACTGATTGAGAGCCAAGCTTGTTTAAACTCCTATACTGTGTACATCGGAATAAATCTTTCAAATTTACATGTGTAATAGATGAGTCGAAACGGAGCTCCTTTAACTAGGAAATTCACGTCCGGTTTGCCGAAAATCAGTGATGGTATTGAGCAGGGGAGGTAGGCAACCGATAATTGTAAAAGATGATGATTGACGTTTCACCTGGAGATGTAAGCTGTACACCCACTCCCCTGCACAGTAGGACTGTGACAGCCATCATACCAGGCTACACTTTCGCAAAGCTGGCAAACATGTATCTAATGTATGGGGCAGCTGGCGGCAGCACACGCCATGCATGTCAATCATCAGCGTTTTAGGAGGTCCCTCATGAACAACTTCTCAGCCGCTATGACCTAAGATTTACAGGGGGTGCAGGCATTACATCCAGTCAACTTTCCTGCACGTGTGGATTTCTGCCGATGGCTTTTGCAGCAGTGTGCTCAAGAGCTCCACTTCCTACAACACCTTCTCTTTGCAGATGAGCACTGCTTCCCCAGGGATGGCTTATTCAATACCCAGAGCTCTCACGAATGAGCTGAATAAAACAGGCACACGACGTACCCAACTAGCCATCAGTATAGATTATTAACTTGTCAACTTCTGGGCTAGAATAATTAATGACAGTCTAATATAATCGCACTTCACCTCAATTCTGCAATTTATTTCAAATTCCTGCAGATCATTTTACCTGGCCTGTTGGAGGAGGTGAATCTGGCTATTCAATCGGTTATGTGGTTCCAGTGTGATGGTGCACCAGCTCTCTACGGCCCCTGCGTGCATGAACACACAGCCACTGCTTGTAGATAGGTGGATTGGCCGGTAATGTCCCATTGCCAGGCCACTATGCTCCTCTAAATTAACGCCTTTGCCTTTTATCTTTGGGACCACGTGAAAACACTTGTGTACGAAACTCTGGTGGATAATAAAGAGTCCGACTCGAAGCCAGAATTGTTGCAGACTTTGACAAGATTAAGAAAAATCCAGAGCTCTTCAATGACCTGTATGAAAATATTATATGTGGGCATAAGCTTTTAGACTGATTGGGTAACCACCTCCCCTGCTCACTACCGTTGCCATTTTTCAGCATAAGGGGGTATTTGCGAATATGAGTTTCCTAGCTAAGAGAGTTAAATTTCAGCTATCTAGACTCTCTGTAAATTTCTAATACTTATTCCGATTCACCCTAAAGTTCAAACAAAGAACGTCTCCTTGAGCTGAATGCACAGTGTTTGAAGACTTAAGCAAAATTAAATCAAACACTCTATTTTATCTATATTCGTTAATAGTTGTGCAATTTTTTATTTATATCAACTCAAATGCAGATATAAACCAATCAAAATTTTAGTCATGGTAGCCAGATCGTTGACTGAATCTCCAAATTCTTTTATTTGTAAGGTGAGAGGTTCCACTTTGCCGATTATTTGAGCCATTAAGTCGGCTGAGTCCAATGCTATTGATAGAAACGCTCATATACCTACTATCGTATATATATGTTTCTTATCCCTGCTCGTACATAGAATTTAGTCTTCTTAAAATTTGTAGAACTATTTATAATTTTTAATCAAGGCAATATGACTGGATTCCATGGCTATTGTAAGGGTAAACTAAATTAAGGAATCCCTTTGCTGCCATAGTTCGATTGCCTTGTCCGTATTTTCAGAAAGCATGACTTCCTAGCCATTTGTAATTTTGAGAATCCCTTCGGCACGTAAAGTGCAGGCCAACTGGAACTTTTGCTACTGATAATTACTACCATTAAACCTATTAACACTTTAAATATAGCTTTTTTTCCAACATCATGAATAAAACTCAAGGTTAGGCTACAAGCTTTATCTATGGAGACGGACTATGGTAAGTAAATAAACTTGCTTGAATACATATACTTGAAACTTTACTTTTTCATTTAACTGTTAAACTGAAACGTTCCCATGAAAATGTTATTTCAAATCTCGTGACACGAAACTTAATGTGATCTCGAAAAACTAATATCTTACAGCGCTATCCGCTTAAACCACTGCGTGGATATCCATAAGAACAAACTTTAAATACATATACTATTTTTATCTTTGTGGAACCAACAATGTAGTGAAAATGGATACTGGGTCGATAACATTTAAACGGAATAGTTGGTGGCTAAATAATAGCAAGAATAATTCAAAACCTGATTTATTAAGAGCCCACGAAGAGAATTGAACAAAAAGAAGAACTGAAAAACAAAATTCCGGGCAGATACACAATACAAAATAGTTACCAAGGATTCCGAGAGCGTGCAGCAGTGTCCTGCCTAAAAATTTCACGGTGCTAACTACTTTATTTTAATACTGCTCGACAAAGGCGAATGAATGAGTGATAAAATACAAATGGTCGAAGATTCTTCCAACTTTCCTCTAAACTTCCCCTAGCTTAATGAAATCATTTCAAGGCAGACCATATAAACTTTGTCTTTACAAAAGAAATGAAGTAGCAATATACAGCTCTAACTACAAACATGTTTGGCAAGTTTCTTTATATTTCTTTACACAACTTACTCTGACAGTATGAAGCCCTTCTTCGGTAGGAAAAGGAAATAGGGTCTACTTATTAAAAATACATCTGATTACTGTGGTGGTCGCAAAAATACTTCATATATCCAATACGAAAATGTATTTTAGTTAATAAACTAAAGTTCACCAAAGATTCAAGCTATTTCTATTTACAATGACAATATACCATTAGGTACTGCTATATTTATAATTATTTAAATTTTATATTGTTTTTATTTGTATGTTTATAGACTGTTAGTACAATTAAAAGTTTACTATCAATTGAAACAGCGCTTATATTGATCACGTGAGTTCCGAATCAATCCGTTCCCTTTCGATTTAAAGACTTTGAATACTTAAAAACCTCAACCCCTTTAAAGTTCAATCAAAGAACGTCTACTTAAGTTGAATGTACAACAAATGAACTTTTGTCCTAGCAGTTTGACCCATATTTAGCACAGGATTGTTATATCAAAACTTAAAACAAATTAGTACGTTCAACATCCAACTGCCAATTTGTGTTATAGTTCCTCAATTGACCAATCTAATTTAGTTTTAGCAATCCCAAACCTGTTGTGGTGTTTAATAAATTAAAATATATTATATCTCTTAAACAAAATATTACCTAGCTTAGAAATTAAAAGTAGAAACGAATATTGACTTTGACTTCTTTGCCTAAGCACGATAATAAGATAGTGAGACGAAATAATAGACTGTGTTACAGAAACATATTGAATAAATAAGCACAATGTTTTCTCAAGCTATGTCCCCAGAGTTCGATTATTTTAATTTGTTATATCAATCTTAGAGAAATTACCCTTCAATGTGTTTTTATAAAGGTATATTTTTCTTGAAATGTGACTAGCAATGCACGTTTTTAATTACTCACCTTTTTACCTGTAATCAATGTTGAAGAGAATAACTAAACTTATTATGAATAACTTGCGTTAAATGAATATCATATTACAATAATTGTTAATTAATGTTTAACTAACGTGTGGGTGTATTAAAGCAACATTTGTCAACTAGGTATTTCTTTATTTACGTTAATTTTTACCAGTTTTCTAGTTTTACAATGGTAATTTATACCCCCAAGATTTCCTCCCCACCCCCTTCTTTGAATACTTAAAAACCTCAACCCCTTTAAAGTTCAATCAAAGAACGTCTACTTAAGTTGAATGTACAACAAATGAACTTTTGTCCTAGCAGTTTGACCCATATTTAGCACAGGATTGTTATATCAAAACTTAAAACAAATTAGTACGTTCAACATCCAACTGCCAATTTGTGTTATAGTTCCTCAATTGACCAATCTAATTTAGTTTTAGCAATCCCAAACCTGTTGTGGTGTTTAATAAATTAAAATATATTATATCTCTTAAACAAAATATTACCTAGCTTAGAAATTAAAAGTAGAAACGAATATTGACTTTGACTTCTTTGCCTAAGCACGATAATAAGATAGTGAGACGAAATAATAGACTGTGTTACAGAAACATATTGAATAAATAAGCACAATGTTTTCTCAAGCTATGTCCCCAGAGTTCGATTATTTTAATTTGTTATATCAATCTTAGAGAAATTACCCTTCAATGTGTTTTTATAAAGGTATATTTTTCTTGAAATGTGACTAGCAATGCACGTTTTTAATTACTCACCTTTTTACCTGTAATCAATGTTGAAGAGAATAACTAAACTTATTATGAATAACTTGCGTTAAATGAATATCATATTACAATAATTGTTAATTAATGTTTAACTAACGTGTGGGTGTATTAAAGCAACATTTGTCAACTAGGTATTTCTTTATTTACGTTAATTTTTACCAGTTTTCTAGTTTTACAATGGTAATTTATACCCCCAAGATTTCCTCCCCACCCCCTTTCCATATAGGCCTACCTCATTTATTGCCTATACAATGAGTGTATCAAAAAGGTGTGGGGAAAAATTTTGGTAATACAACAGATAGAAGTAAACATCTTTTAAGGAGAAGTAGAAAATTTAATATTACCAGACAAGTAGGCTCTTACATATTTGAAGTATCAAATTTGGGATTGGGGAAATAGGTTATTTAGAAATGTCCAAAAGTAATTGAAAATCTATTACTCGGTAAGGTAAAAAATTTAATAAGGATGTGACAATTTAATTTTTTTTGTCAATTCGAAACGAGCTTGAATCGAATATATAAAATATTTTCGAAGATTAATTGAAATTAGAATATGTTTTTGATAATTATTTTAAGCTTGAAAAAGTATAGCGCTTATTTCTATATTTTATGTCCGAAATACCCTTATAAAACGATTTATTGCACTTTTTTAAAATATTTAATTCTAATATTATAAATAAAGTTACAGTAGCATCACATCATGCAATTCAATCGTTTCAAATTTTGCACATGAATATTATTTTATAAAAAACATAACACCTCAGATTTGCAATAATTGGAGGTAAATTGAGTATGTTATTTGTTAATATTGATTTTAGTAATGTTGTGCATCTTGTAAGGGTTTTATTTATCTAATAAGTGTAGCTCAAGGCTTTGTGTTGGGCCTACATATTGATAATAAAATAATATTTGCCAATTACGTCTTCTACAGACGTATATTGGAACAGAGTTTTACAACGTCGATTTCAAAGCTTTCATGACATGAAAGAGGATTAACTACTATTTTCCCACGTTCGGGAAGCCTCAAGGCCAGTGTTGGTTAACGATTCAATCGAACACTAAAGAACGTGATGTGAACGAGATCTGCCGCTAAATGGTCAATGGATTGATATCGATTCTTTATTGGATGAGTATAATCGAACTAAAACCTCCACCACCAATATGAATATGTTAAGTATAACAGACTTTAAAGTCCTATATTTGCAAGACAAAACAATCGATCATACAATGAACAAGTTTAATGTCAGTGATATCGATAGGATAGTTAAACATAAAGATGTTTTGCAAAAGGGTACACAGCAAACTGGTCGATGGAACTCTTTAAGATACGGAAAGTCAACGAAACTAAACCTAGGACCTTTCTACTCGCTCGAGGATATTAGAGGTAAAAACTATCGTGGGATTATTCTACGCCCAGGAACTAAGGAAAACATCACGTCCGAATGTGTCTCGTTGAGAATATCATCAGCTGTGTTAGATATAGCGTGTAATACGACAAAAAGCTAGGATTTGACTTTGCACACAATTCATGAATCAACGCACCGAGGCTTGTATATGGAACCACTCGCCTTGTAAGTTCCTCTTTATCTCTTACCCAAGCGTATATAAGTGAGTGCAGATGGAGAGTTTAATATCATTTAATATGTTTGGACAGTTTTTTTTTTATCAGATGTAGGACATGTCCGAGATTGAGGTAACTGACATAGTCTTAAGGTACTACATCACTGAGGATCATAAGGCTTACATGGAGACCCACGATTCCAACAAGCGCTGGCTGGGGTGCCATAATCCAAGGATGTGGGAACCCAGTCAATTTATGGAGGATTGATCAAGGACCTGCCCCATCTACAGGCTAAAAGAAGTGGATGAAATAGAGAATATTTGCATGCAGGTCAAGCCTGAGGAGGACACAATGGACGAGGACCCGTTTTGAGAGTTGTTGAACTCGGTCGAGTGCGAGGAATACTATCAAGTTAAGTGTCTACCTGAACACTTAAAGGATCAAACATATATAAATATGTGATGGTGATGTTGAGTATGAATATGAACCTAACACCATCGTGCTTGTACACGTGGGACGAGTCTGTCTGCTAGGTAGAAACGTTGGCTGATAATAGGGCCTACAAACTAGCTTTTAGTACCTTGAAGCGATGTCTGACCTATATGGGGAATATTAGCACGAGTCAATCAAATGGTGAAACTTGTGAAAACTGTATTGGACCTATATTCTTCGTATGTAACCTGTTTATGTCGATCTAAAGACCATATTATACATACGCGGACCTATCTTCATTGCATGTGTACAAAAGTTAGATATAGACTTAACTATCATATTTTCTTATTTGTAATGAAGGACAGTGTACATATACCTGCATTGTATGTTTACGGGAGATGTGCCCACCCTCGCTGTATGAGTTCATCTGAATACTATACACTTTTAAACAAGTATACTATTTATTTTGTAGCATGTCAATCAGACAGATTGGACAGCTACAATTAAATATCAATATTTTAATAATTTACGAAAGAAAGAAACAATGTTNTATACTATTTATTTTGTAGCATGTCAATCAGACAGATTGGACAGCTACAATTAAATATCAATATTTTAATAATTTACGAAAGAAAGAAACAATGTTAACATATTTAAAAAAGTAATCTACCTCAAAGTATATTTCCGCTGACTAGATGCAGTCAAATATCTCCCTAAATTAGAACACGTGGTTGTTCAAAAATATTGTCTTTTGACAAATACTGTAGCGGATGTCAGGGAAGAGGATTGATATTATCATATTTATGAATAAAATACCTTAACACATGCCCTTTGCCAGTCGGATAAAGTTACATACGCTTGCCATGCTGTCTACAAGAAAATATAGTAAAGGACGTCTATATCACATATTCTCGTAAAAATAATAGCTGAACCTAAAGAACATAATTAAAACAGATATATTTGAATAAAAGATGCTTTAGTATTTACTAAGCTTTTTAAGATGTCCTTGGATCTATTTACCACGTCTGGGTAAAGAAAAATTATTCAATGATGGCTGCCACACGCTCTATCGTAACTACACCTGACAAACAAATGAAGTGTATATCGAGATCGACACACTGACCTACTCCGCGTCAGAAAGGATTGGCGGCGAGTCAAAGAAACATGTTTCCCCCTCACCCTGCAAGCGTCAGTCTCTGGTTCACTCCTCTTTCCCCCCGCCTTCATCAGTATTTCTCCTTTCTATATTCCTGAGTTTATCACCCTTTTTGCTTTGTTGCGTTCGTATCAGATTTGGGACTATATATAGGGCTGTTCCCAGGTTCACATTATACCCAATTTACTACAACCCAGCGTCGAAGGAGGAACTTCTGCACCATCACGCATCGAAGAATACGACGACCATGAAGTTTGGGCCGTCGGATCCACCGCCGCCATGGACAGGAAGACGGACTTCGATCAATTAAGTATCATGAATAAAATCAACGAGTCCTTATGACTTAGAATCTAGTTTTGTTGTAAAAAATAGACAATGTCTATTTGGACGTATTTAGTATTCTGTATATAGTCGGAGACGATTTTCATTTGTTTTGATATTATGTCGAGTTGACAGTTAACCAACTTCAAGTCTTGTTGACTTCCAAATTTAAAGGTTTATTTTATTGGTTAAATATTGTGTCCTCCAGAATGAAGGACAAGTCTCATAATTTCTAGATTCATATATTGTACATCAGTCCTAGAGACTATGTTGCTCTGTATATCTATCATACAGTAAAATTCTTTGGCTTGGAATGCAGTAATGTCATAGTCAGAGACTTACTACATAAGTTCCATTTGTACATTTGAGCTAATGTTTCTCAAGATGCCGTGAACGTCATGTACACCTGTTTAATTTTTGGATGGTTACAACCAGGCTGTCTGTCTTGTATTTCATATCTAAGTTGAGTTTATGGAAAGCTTTATTTCGTGTTGGTCAATTAGTCACGCTTCTCGTGCGGTATTAGCTACGGTGGCAAACCAGGGAACTGCACTAGAGTCATAATGGGGTTCGCGCAAATAATATATTTTTTCTTTGCTTGGTGTTTGGGCTACTATTGTGTTTAGTGTTGCTCTTAGTGTAATTGCAATTAGATTTGTTTGTACTATTGAATGCTTTGGCAGTACCGTAAGGGAAAGAGACCAACCATAGTACTATTTTGTTGACACCTATTTATTAGCCATCGAACACTGTAGTCAAGGAACTTTTCTATTGTTTATCATAATACAAAATGTTTTAAAGAGAATATCCTACAATCCAGTCTAGCAAAACTGATTAAGATTTGTATGTATATCTTGTTCTATTTTTTGTTGTTATTAACTACTTGATTATTTTCTTCTTTAGAAAAATTCATCCAGTAGCCCGGCTCCTGCACAGCCCTAGTAGCTACAGCAGGATAAACAAATTCACAAAGTCTTATTGTCTGCATCAAGCTTCTAACGTATAACCTTCAATATTATTGTAATCTTTACTTTGTTATTTCTGTTTTTAATAAATCTATTAATAGTTAAACTTAATTATTTTTCCATTATAAATTGTGTTATCTGTAGCTAATTCTGCGAAGCTTAGATGTGTCAATTTAATCTTGGCCCCAATGATCCGTAACTACAGTTGTAATAAAATGTTAAATATTGATCTGGTAAAGAGAGTCGTATGAAGAAGTGCATAAAGAGGAAAGTGAGAGAGAAAAAGAGATGAAAGAAAGAGTGGGATATACTAAAGTGAGAGGTGGATATGAAAGAGAGAGGAGGATGTGAAATAGAGAAGGGATTATCTCAGAAATAAGGGAATACCAGGCGATAGGATGTATTGAAAATAGCGGGGGGAGAATATTATAGTGGGATAGAGAGGGGTAGAAGGGAGTATGGCTGGAGGAGTGGCGTGGGATGGGAACCAACCCATATTCCCAGGAGCGAGTAGCTATTGACTGGTGGGGTAGTATATGTGGCTATGAAATGAGTCTACTAGAAACATCTGCACCCAAATGAAAGGGCCCCTCTGATTGGTTGGTGGGTTGAGACTTGGGAATTATATAATCTATTAAAAAAACCTGAGTAAACTCATCTTGGATTCGAACATTAATCTCTTTAGTATCATTGACCCAGATGAGAGTGACAAATTTGTCAACATACATGCCATTTACCCTGTAATAAAGCAGTGCTACTTTTACGGCTTGTATGTACTATAGTCCTAAATTATAAGCCTTACCATAGTGAAAATATGCAAGGCAAGTTTTCTATCGTAAAGGGTAGATGATCGGTGCTTACCGATGTGGGTTTAAAAAAATTCATTGAAATATACTGACCTCTTGCGAAATGCATACCTGAAGCTTTGCAAGAGCCTTGAACCAAGGTACGACTATTGGACTCCGAGCGTTTCCGAGGAAGGCTCCCGGAGCTAATCCGATCATAGCTCGGACCTTGCTGTTGTACTCTGGTTTCTCGGAGGTCATGATAAAGAAGAGAGATGCTCCAAGGGAATGGCCGATATAATAAAGCTCTGTACTGAGAGCCCTGCCAAGGATGTAGTCTATGACAGCTGGCGTGTCATGCACTCCCATCTCGTGCATGCTGGGGATATTTTGAGAGTCTAGTGGTTAAAAGGCATTTTGGATTGGTACGTTTGGGGAACACAAACATACCAGATGTGTACCTAAAATGAATATCAAATGACCCCTATGCGTAGGTTGTGCTCTTTGTATAAACGTCTTGGTTAAACCTTAAGTTATATACATTATGTGTGTTAAGAAAATCATTCAACAGATGGGTTTTGTTCTCACCTATAATTTGATTACACATTATTAATAAATAGGCTATAAAAACTGACAATGCACAACAGGACAGTGCTATCTCTAAAATCGTATGTTCAAATGCCTTAACCCAGTCTTTAATATAATAAAATATTAATTGGATTATAAACTATCTTATCAAACTCAATTACTCAAGTCTTTATAATCTATTTGAATTAAACCCCTGGCTAATACTGCTAAAAAAAAGTCTAAGATCCCTTTTATGTTTCAATAGATTAGGGGATTTTTATCTTCTGGGATCATTGAGAGCTACTCTTATACCGAATAGTTTTAACCGGAAATGCGCTAGTCCTCTTTATGTTAAGACACATTTGGAAGTATAAATCTTATTCACAAGCTTTATTGTAGATATAGCAACTGACTGAACTTTCTGAAGATATATAAAAACCATTTATGTTGGATAAAGGCAATGAAAGATTATTTCAAACTGCAGTGAAAAGTTGATATGGATAATTCAAGAAAAAAACTTAAGTTACATATGATAAAAATGAATAGAGAAAAAAAATATTTCTGAAACTAGCATCTAAGATCTGACACCCTAATCTAGCGTCTAAGCATATCGCGCTACGGTAATCATAACACAAACTTGTTATTGTGATTTAAACATTTTATATTTTAGAATCATTTTATACATGTTATTTTCATATTATTTTATTTAGAAATTACAGAACTCATGTTTTATTTAATAGTTGAAAAGTTTGTGTTTGAAAGTTATGTTCATTTCAGTTCGAATAGGTATTCACTTTATATATAATAAAGAAATTGCCATATTAGCACAAGAGTTTCATCACATGCCTTAGCCGTAATCTACAGTCAACAACTATGTGCCAGAAAGAAGAAAACAACACCAATTATCTGGCTTTAATCTCAATTTGTGACCGAGAGCTGATGAGCTCTTGCGAACACAGGCAAAGCTACTTTTATAAAAAGAAAATAAAAACACTAAAATTTACAAGATAGGTATATTGCTCTCTATCTCTAACCTACACTGCAAGGTTTGACCTTGAATTATTGGGATTGCTGGAAACATGCAAACTGAATGTTTTTGACCCGTCGCCTGCTGCACGTGTACGGAAGTAAATATACAACAGTACAGTCACAGTCTAATTAAATCGATACAATCTACATTTAAATACTCCAGAAAGCCATGCAATAAAACTGACATTACAAGCTCAGGTAATCAAATAAAGGAGCTGAATATATCTCATGTTTTGGATACGAGATTTTAACCTCAACTTTATTTTTATAGTATATTTCGAGTCAGATGCCTTAGATAGTAGTATGGACACCAGAACAGGTAATACCCCAGGAAATGAGAAGTAGTATCTACTGATGCAAATTACCTAAAATCCCAGTACTTTTTGTTGCTCGTGGTCAGATTAACATGTTTCCTGGAGTACGAGTTTCCTCTGTTGTTTCCCAGCCACACATCATAGCCAGCGTCAACCAGGTTGTAGCCTGAACAAGTTACAATTATAACGTTAATTATTCTGCGTATAAATTTGCTCTTTAGTTTCCTAACCACGCGTCATAATTATTGACAGCCAGGTTGTAGCCTAAACAAGTTACATATTACTATAACATTACTTATTCTACGTGTGTAAGTTTGTTCTTTTGTTTTGTACAAACAACCCCAATAATAATTAATTAAGTTCAATTAAACAAATTAATTTATTGGTTATGCTAAAGTATTTATAGAAATAGAAATAACACACCTAGTCAAACAACAAATAATTTTATATTTGACAATATCAATTTTAAAATCATTTTATTTTAATTAATTTCAGCCATATATATATATATAATTTGTCGAAACTACCGTTCCAATGAGCAACATCTAAAACTAGTTTATCAGTCGAAGGGGCCCTCCAGGAAATCAACTTTTCTGAAAAAGATTTTGTTCACAAAAATGCACAAGGGAGAAAATATGGTTTATCACCTCACAAACTTTCTCAACATGGTTAATAAACTAAACGAAATGGATATTCGTGTCTCTGAAGAGTTATTAAATATAGTGTTACCGTATAGTGTGTCAGATAACTAGTGTAACAATACAA
>CABFOW010007254.1:0-13123 GCA_902141385.1 Timema californicum | reverse complement strand
CTAATGTGTAATGGTAGGGTGATTGTGAGATGAAATGGAGGACCTACAGTTTAACGTGGAATCCGAACCACGGTGGAGGCCTGGCATTCCTCACATTCACAAGATGTCTTGTCAGAGGTGAAGGGAGGGTTTGATAATCAGATAAATCTGTGCCGGGACCGAGGATTGAACCCAGGACCCCCAGCACAGAAGTCTGACACCTTACCTCTAGACCACCAGGTCACCTAAAGTGTAAGTTAAATATCCCAAATAAAGAATATATAAGGGATTGGAAGGGAAAAAAAAAATCGAAATCTTGTGGGAGAGGCGAGTCAATCTGTATATAATTTTGCCTTTTTTTTCTGTCAGTAACAAAACACTAATTTTTGCCTAAATATATCCAATATTGTTCCGGTAGATACGTTTAGCTTAATTTTCAACACGTGGTAATTGAATAGGACTTTTTACACGAAGAGGAAAAAAAAATTGGCAGTCCACTACGTCCATGAAGGATAATCAATAACTGTTGATATTACTACGCGTGGAAAATTAAGCTAAACGTATCTACCGGAGCAATATAGAACTTATTTGTGCCTCCGCCCCCCCGCCCCCTTCTCAACTAAAGTTTTTTTTTGGTAAAAACTTAAAAAGTACCTAAACGGAACTTAATTTATGCTCCCTTTCAAGCCACCACCGATAAGTTTTTTTCTCCTATCATCGCTTGTTAACCCATTTTATACCAGAAAATTAAAATTCGCTGTTAATTAATTAATTAAATTAATATTTAGAACCGCGTCTTACTACCCGTTCGGGTTATACGCTTTAAGTACCAATTACTCTTAATGGATTAGGAATTGGGAAGGTTGAATTAGAGGAAGTGAACCCGCATTCGCGTGGAGGGAGAGTGGAAAACCATTTAGGGATAAACCAGCCCCAGTTCACCCGACCGATAATTCGAACCTCGATTTCCCCGTCCTCGGCAGTAGAGCTCAACACGACAAGCGCGTTAGCCAACTACGCCACCGAGGTGGGTAAAAATTCGCTGTTGTCCTTTTCGAAGTTTTCGCTGCTTGTGAGTCTTATCTCTGATATTCCCCGACTATAATGTTTATACGGATGATGGGTCTTACTCTTGATTTATGTGGACTGTTTTATTAAATAACTCTCTGATGGCTTTTGCGAAAAAACAAACATTTACTCTGGAAACGGAAGCTTAAAATGTTAGATATATATTTTGATACAAATAATTTTGTTTTGCTACAACCCGGCTTCGGTGGCCGCGTGGCCTAACGTGCTACCCTTGCAATAAACTAGACTGTCGATGACGGGGAGATTGAGGTTCGAATCTTGGTCGGGTGCACCGGGGGTGGTTTTCCACCCACCCTCCAAGCAGATGTGGGTACACTTCCTAAAATATCACCCTCCTCATCTCTAAAACTATTAGCGTGAGTAGAACATAAGCGTATAACCCGAATGGGTAGTAAGACGTGGGGATAAGAAAACCACAGTTAAAGTACAATTATTAGGTGACCTGGCGGTCCAGGGGTAAGGTGTCAGACTTCTATGCTAGGGGTCCGGGGTTCAATCCTCGGTCCCGGCAAAGATTTATCTGATTACCAAACCCTTCCTTCACCTCCACCGTGGTTCGGATTCCACGTAAAACTGTAGGTCCTTAATTTCATCTCACAATCACCCTACCATTACACATTAGCGTGAGTGCGTACAACCCGAACGGGTAGTAAGACGTGATTCTAATAATAATAAAGTACAATTAGAATTGCATAGGAATTGACCTTTAGAGGAAAAAAAACCATTTTCTTTATAATCAAAATCGATACATTTTAGTTTATTATTATTATTATTTTATTCGTATTGATATCTATCATACATGACAACCGCGGATCACATGACTAGACGTATTAACACGTGAAAGTAGATCCAGTAACTTTCCTAGCTGTCAGATAACACTGGACTATAATAGCTGTCACTATGGCACATAGGCCATTCTTTCCCCGGAGTGTGATTGCTTGATTATTAAAGAAAAGTATTTATCTTTAATGGAGGTCTGCTCAAATGTTTATTGTTCTGGAGCTGTTGGTAGTTTATTTTATCTGGTACTAAAAACGTAACATGCCGGATGGCATCATTAACTACTCGGAAACAAAAGGCCGCTGAACAAATTGGTTCACTTTGATACAGTTTGTGTCCATCTCCCCCAATAACCCTCATTTTGGATGTTGAACAGGGTTTTTTCAAATGTCGCAACAAGTATTTTTTTTGTCGCCGCGTCTTATGTTAGTTTGGTTTATACACATTAACTACAGTAGCCCCATGGCTTCTTTGGTGCTGACTGAGAGCTTTGAGAAGTTACCAGACCAAATTATGTATCCCTACGCCGAACCATATGATCTGCAAAAACATGTGTTTAGCAGCTGTCACTTCTGACGGTCAAAATTTAGGTATATACCTAAATGTTGACTGTCAGAAGTCAGCTGTGAGCTGTCATTCAGCACCAAAGAAGCCATGGGGCTACTGTAGTTAGTGTTGGGTTAGGGTCGAGGAAGTTTAAGAGGAAGTGTACCCGTATTTGCTTGGAAGGAGAGTGTAAAACCATTTAGAAAAAAACCCCACCTATATTAGGCCTATACCCAACCAGGATTTGAACCTCGATTTACCCGTCAACGGCACTCTCATTGTTAGAGTGACGTCTTAGACCATTCTACCACTGAAGCAGGTAACTATTTAAAAAAACTATTTGAACTTTTGGTTTTTATGTGTTTGTTTTCAATGCTCACATGTTTAGAATATGGTTTATTATCTTTTCTACCGGTACTTTGGTATATTTGATTGTCTTATCCTTTTCTCTCTCTCTCTCGGGTAATTTTTTAACCCTCAGCTCCTTCCGGGTAATATTAACGCTTTAACCCTCCCCCCCTCCCCCCGGTTTTTGTTTTGTAACAATAATTCACACCTTATTCCTCAATCTGTATCACATTCTAAATAAATGTCGGGGAATTGCCAGGCCTCCACCGTGGTTCGGATCCCACGTTAAACTGTAGGTCCTCCATTCCATCTCACAATCACCCTACCATTACACATGAGCGTAAGTGCGTATAACCTGAACGGGTAGTAATACGTAGTGCTAATAATAATAATAATAATAATAATCTAAATAAATGTCTTATTGTCGTGAAATATTGCGTGTGGCAAACTTTTTTTTGTTTACATCCCTTAAGAGTGAAAAATTCCCAAAATCGTGGACTACAAACTATCGGTTCCAAACGGTCAAATTTGGATGGACGAGTTTATATAGAACTGTCTTTAGTCATAATAAACATACACAATGTGTTAGTATTAGAATTTATTTAAAGATTTGAACTCTGTAACAACCTTGGTACAGTTGGCTAGGATTCGAACCCAAACGTTCTCGCCGCCAGAGAATCTGACGAGACTGACGTCACCACCCGCGTTTGGTGATGAAACCAAGCAAACTGATATTCCGCGCCCCGCGGCTGTTTTATCAGCTGATAGAGAGCTGCAGTGTATCTGCTGGGAGACAGGCGAGTATGACCATATATGGTGATCTGGCATAAGTGGGTCGCTGACTCACATACACACTCATACATGGTACATTCATCTCGAGCAGAGCCTTGGCCACAGGTCCGTTCACACTGGAGGGACGGCTGACCAGATGGTTGTGATACAAGTCTCTTCACACTGGAGGGACAGGCTGACCAGATGGTTGTTATACAAGTCTCTTCACACTGGAGGGACAGGCTGACCAGATGGTCGTGATACAAGTGTCTTCACACTGGAGGGACGGGCTGACCAGATGGTTGTGATACAAGTCTCTTCACACTGGAGGGACAAACTGAACAGATGGTCGTGATACAAGTGTCTTCACACTGGAGAGAAAGGCCCGCAGTGTGTCTGTCCCATCTTTTGCTGCGCATTTCTTCTTCTGGTGACCTGTTATACTAGAACCATTTCTTCTTCTTGTAACCTGTATACTAGAACCATTTCTTCTTCTTGTAACCTGTATACTAGAACCATTTCAAGATTCTTAACCAGTTGAAATCTGAAGCGAAAGCCAACCGGAATAATTCGTTTAACGTTATTTCATAGCTGTACTAAAGCCATGTGAATATCGTTATCAACCATTCCAAACACATTGTCTTCTTGACAGTATCACGGTCGCTAGTTCGACCCTTGACTGCAGTACTCACTGCTCTTCTCTGTAGGTACCTAACGGCGAGTGTCAGGCTCTAAAGCAAAATAATAATAATAATAATACCCTTTCAGATTTTATTTTTGTGGCCGAATCTTTTTTAGTTACAAATTTAGTCCAGCTTCCAAATTATTTTTCACGCCTTGGGCCTAGCACGGGAAAAACGCGTGCGATATTTGCCATGACGTGGCTGTCAACTGTCAAGGTCACAGCACAAGAGAGTGACGCCATTCTTATTTCTGCCCTATTTGTTCATTTCGGTGTGAATACTCGACGTGGAGGACGATTATTATTATAATTATTATAATAACTGGAGGCTTATGGCAGCTCGGTAGGAAGTCTGACCATTGTAACATTTTACTGCCGCTTTTCTAGGCCAAGTCTTTAAGATAGTATGTAAGTTGTCTGCTGTTTCAATTAATTTGGAAAGTGAGAATAAAAAAGAACTCTAAATATGAGTTATTTTCTCTCCATCGGCAACTTATCACCCAGTTAAACGTGGCAACAGCCAATACATACACTCTCCCAGATAAAAGTGGCAACAGCCAATACATACACTCTCCCAGATAAACGTGGCAACAGCCAATGCATACTCTCTCCCAGATAAACGTGGCAACAGCCAATGCATACACTCTCCCAGATAAACGTGGCAACAGCCAATGCATACACTCTCCCAGTTAAACGTGCCAACAGCCAATGCATACACTCTCCCAGATAAACGTGGCAACAGCCAATGCATACACTCTCCCAGATAAACGTGGCAACAGCCAATGCATACACTCGCCCAGTTAAACGCGGCAACACTGTCGGTGCAACCACAATGCCACTTGATGCCTTATCGCGGTCGCAGTAACTGCAGAACCACCTCTCTACTCTCTGTACGCCATTGTGTATGTCTGACATGACGGGCCTAAGCTTCACCAACACTAACATCCAAAATGTCTGCTATTTTCTTGACTGGTTGGAACGAGGCAATTATTCGTGCCTTCGACAAGTTCCTACTGTCATGGCGGCAATGCGCATGCTGTAAATTACGTCACACGATCTCGGAAGAGATGAGTAAAGGGAAGACTTACAATTGTTAAGGCTTCTTTCTGGAAACGTCATTCAAGCTATTTAAATTAATTCCAATAAAACAACGGCGATTCAAGTTCTAATATCACACCCGCATATCGACCACAGCGCTCGGTGGTTGAACGTGACACTAACATCTGGTTTGATACAAACTAAATATGTTAATTATTCAATATTGTTACCACTCTTTATAAATAGTTTGATTTTCACAAGAAGTCAGTTATTTGAAAACTGGAAATTCTTGTCGCCACAATGCTGTGAATGAAAAATAATACAATAATTATTATATTTACATTTTTTTTAGCCCGTTTAATTAATGATGAAAATATAAAATTAGACAGTACCGTTGACTGGGGTGACTTTGCCCACTTAAAAAAAAATTCCTCAAATAACAGTTACTTTAAAGAGCACCAGGTTCGCCTAAATACCTGTGTGGTGTTCGCGAGACACGCAAGCGTTATTGTTTACGTACTGATTGGTTTTCTGCGAGAACAGGTTTTTTAATTGTCTCAGTGTGTGGGAACATGACATTTTTTAGTGTCTTTGTACTTTTGTTGGTGCGAGCTGAAAATAAAATGTAGCAACAGAATTTTGTAGAAAGGAATTTTAAAAAGACGAACTAAACAAGCTCATGGGTTTCACCACTCAAAGGTTGAATTTTGTGCTTAAACAACATAGTTAAATAGAGGTGGGCAAAATAACCCCTCTTTGGTAGGTGACTTTGCCCACCACCCACTCTGCTTTTTCTTGATCAGGATGATTTACAAAAATAATAATTAAATAGCATTTATGAACGCCCCAAATTTTAGTTCCTTCGAAATTCACTTAAGGTGCGGCAGAAGGAAGCACAAGTATTTTTGCAGTTTTTATTGAATTGAAACTTTTTGGCTAAAATAAATCAAATATTTCTCCCGTAGCAACATATAGTTTAGTTTTATGCAATTGCTAATATCAACAGATCTTGAATATCTGTCAAGGGTGTCCTGGAATTTTGTAAAAACATTCTCTTTATTTAAAAAGTCTTGAGAAAATTCCAGGACACCCTTGACAGATATTCAAGTTCTGTTGATATTAGCAATTGCATAAAACTAAACTCTACGTTGCTACTGGAGAAATATTTGACTTATTTTGCCCAACAGAATTTAATGCTATAAAAACTGTACATTTACTCGCGCTCCCTTCTGCCGCACGAAGGTGTGATGCAAAGTTGAAAAGTGGGCAAAGTCACCCCCCGGTCGACGGTAATGTTTTAAGAAGGATTTTTGAAGCTTTTGATAACTTTTTAGACGAAATTAAATTTTTGACAGTTTTAAGAAAACTAATAAAACTTCTTTTTCGTATTCATACGTAAAGCCATATGGCTGCCCATTTTTTAAATAAAAAAATCTATAAAATATTTATTTTAGCACCGCGTCTTACTACCCGTTCGGGTTATACGCTTATATACTGATTACACTAATTATTTATGGATTAGTAAGGTTATATTTATAGGAAGTGTATCCGCATTTTCGTGGAGGGAGAGTGAAAAGCCAATTTGGGATAAAAACCCACCCTCAGTACACCTGACCGAGATTCGAACCTCGATCTCAGTCATCTGCAGTCTATTCTACTGCGAGAGTTAAGCTACTTGGACCATGTGGCCATCGAACCAGGTTTCTATTTAATAACAATAATATTACAGTAAGATGTTGCACAGAATATGTTTGTATTTATGAAATGTCTTAACATTGTGTGCTGAGCGCGGTAAAGAACACAGGAACATTGTGTGTTGAGCGCGGTAAAGAACACAGGAACATTGTGTGCTGAGCGCGGTAAAGAACACAGGAACATTGTGTGCTGAGCGCGGTAAAGAACACAGGAACATTGTGTGCTGAGCGCGGTAAAGAACACAGGAACATTGTGTGCTGAGCGCGGTAAAGAACACAGGAACATTGTGTGCTGAGCGCGGTAAAGAACACAGGAACATTGTGTGCTGAGCGCGGTAAAGAACACAGGAACATTGTGTGCTGAGCGCGGTAAAGAACACAGGAACATTGTGTGCTGAGCGCGGTAAAGAACACAGGAACATTGTGTGCTGAGCGCGGTAAAGAACACAGGAACATTGTGTGCTGAGCGCGGTAAAGAACACAGGAACATTGTGTGCTGAGCGCGGTAAAGAACACAGGAACATTGTGTGCTGAGCGCGGTAAAGAACACAGGAACATTGTGTGCTGAGCGCGGTAAAGAACACAGGAACATTGTGTGCTGAGCGCGGTAAAGAACACAGGAACATTGTGTGCTGAGCGCGGTAAAGAACACAGGAACATTGTGTGCTGAGCGCGGTAAAGAACACAGGAACATTGTGTGCTGAGCGCGGTAAAGAACACAGGAACATTGTGTGCTGAGCGCGGTAAAGAACACAGGAACATTGTGTGCTGAGCGCGGTAAAGAACACAGGAACATTGTGTGCTGAGCGCGGTAAAGAACACAGGAACATTGTGTGCTGAGCGCGGTAAAGAACACAGGAACATTGTGTGCTGAGCGCGGTAAAGAACACAGGAACATTGTGTGCTGAGCGCGGTAAAGAACACAGGAACATTGTGTGCTGAGCGCGGTAAAGAACACAGGAACATTGTGTGCTGAGCGCGGTAAAGAACACAGGAACATTGTGTGCTGAGCGCGGTAAAGAACACAGGAACATTGTGTGCTGAGCGCGGTAAAGAACACAGGAACATTGTGTGCTGAGCGCGGTAAAGAACACAGGAACATTGTGTGTTGAGCGCGGTAAAGAACACAGGAACATTGTGTGTTGAGCGCGGTAAAGAACACAACCATTGTGTGCTGAGCGCGGTAAAGAACACAAGCTGCTAATAATATTTGCTTTAGGCGCTACTTATGAGGACGGAATGGTGTGATGATACTGTCATACGTCAGGCGGCCTGTTTGGACATTCTACCTGGTCGACGTTATCTTATCAGGTCGCTGGTTCAGACATACTTGTCCTGTCGGCTCGGAAAGAGAAATATCGGGTTTTATAAATACATTTCTCAGTAAAAAATTATCGAATGATTGAATACTAAGGGAAGATCGTCAAATTATTAAGACAAATCTGATATAAAGCAAACTTCCAACGCTAGTGATGTATTAAACCACCAAGCGCTGTAGTCGATAATATGGTACAAGAATAGAACTGGAATCGCTATCAACTCAATTATTAATGTTTCTGTAAAAATTATTTGGAAGGAATCAAAACTGAAGTGGCAACTTTCAAATTTGGGTTACCTCGAGGGCAATAGCTCTTTTTAAATACAGTAGAGCATCGATAATTCATACTAAATTGGGTATCGATCCAGTCAAGACAGGGTTATCGAAAATACAGTAACTATACTAAAAATAAAACAATAAGCGTGGACGGAATACTTACGAAAACTCGGTGGAAAAATTTCCACTTTATTTAAACAACAAACTTGCACATTGTTTTGATATTGCTAAATATCAGGTATAAATCTAGACAAGAAAAAAGTCGTCACCATTCTTTTTAGCGAGGTTTGAGGTGCGTTTTTTGGCGGCCGCGTCTCGGGTAGAGGTGAACATTTTAAATAGGAAAATTTTCCGCGCTGGTGGCGTGCGGTGGAAGGGTTAAATTTTTGGAGGTGGTACCTAGAGACTTAAGGTACTTAAAAATATTGTGGATTAAGGGACGAGTGGGCTATCATAAGGGGGAAGGGTAGGTGCAGGTAGGAAGCACGGAGAATAGAGGGAGAGACAAATATTTGACCAACCTTAAAATTAGTTTAATTTCGTGATAGATTTATGAACATAACGGGTCTACAAAGGCTCCCATTCATTTGTTTCTTTACTACTTGTTTTTTATAAAATTACAAATCTTTAGTCATTTGAAGTATTTAACGTTCACTTTTGAACCAAGTGGTTATATCAGCACATAATAATTTCTATGAGCGAGAGTGAAAGGTTCTACCAATTTAACTGATAAAGGTATTTTCACATCTGTCACACGCCGCAATACACTTGGGGACCGGCCGATGGCTTTACTTCCATTCCGAAGGAAGTTGTGCTACGGATTCTTATCGCTCAAGAAAAATTCGTCGAACCTGGCTGGGTTTGAACCTAGGCCTACTAACATCAGGTCCTTAAGCAAGCACTTTACTTCAAGACCACCAAGGTCGACAGGTGATAGTGACTTCCAATTATTTTTGTCGGGAGGGGGCTTCCTGTTATCAGGATAAGTTTGTTTGTGCGAGGAGGACGTGTTACATAACACTCAGCGTCGGTGGACACGCGGTATAGACGTCGAGCTCAGTCATTCTAGTTTTGCCGGTGAAGGGGAGGTCAAGAGTTCAAATCCCACCCTAGCATACTTTAGGTGTTTTTTAAGGGGTTTTATACCTTTTCTCCTCGCGAATTCTGGTACACTTCCTCTAGATTCAATCTTACGCATCGCCAACATATTTTGATTAGTACAAATTCGTATAATAGTTTTTTTGGGAGACTAGGTTTCGAGTTAGAGAGTTAAATATCCGTGGTCCCGCCGTTGTGACGACGTTGGCTTCTTGGAGGTTTCGGAACTATTTTGGTGTAGCGGGTTGCATCTTAACTTAACGCGCCTAAGCAGTCTAAGCGATATCATACTTGGACGCCAATATACGAAATAGAAGAGAAAAAAAAGAGCGAAGAAAATGAGCAGTTCACCCTGCGAGGCATCTTGTTTACTTACTGATAACACCTACCCTCTTCCCCTGACGAGTTTACACTCACTCTTCTATTTGCTCTTTGAAAACATTGACTTGATTTCTAATATTACCATCTCCTTGTTTCTTATTTTAAATATACATTATCTATCACGGACTTGTTATAATCTTCATCCTGGCAGGAAGACCTCCTACAGGACATGTTCGTGAATAAACCAAATAGCCTGAGTTTTAGATGATTTATATTTTAAAAAAAATACGTCCAAAAAACCTATTTCAAGATAAAAATAATTTTGTGACACTGTAGGAATAATTTTAGAATTATTTAAGAATTTATGGTATTTATTTAACGTAGTAATCACTCTCTCTGAATAGAACATCAAGATGGGATATGAACCCGGCTCGGTGGCGTAGTTAGCTAACGCGCTAGTCGTGTTGAGACAGACTGCCGAGAACGAGGAGACCGAGGTTCGAATCTCGGTCGGGTGAACTGGGGGTATTTTCCTAAATGGTTTTCCACTTTCCCTCCACGCAAATGTGGGTTCACTTCCTCTAAATTCAACCTTCCCATTTCCTAATCCATTAGCGTAATTAGTACTTAAGCGTATAAACTGAACGGGTAGTAAGACGCGGTGCTAAATAAATAAGATGGGATATCTTATTTAGACCGGCCGTGACGTCACTGATAGGTATCGACGGTATAGAGAACTCGTCATAACGTCCCTTTGACCCTTGTCCAGGTCCGGTCTGACAACTCTCCCTGGTCAGTCGACAGAACTCTAGAACCGTTGTGTCGCTGACTGTACTCTCGGTTAACACCGCACCCAGACAGACCCGGAGGAATTTCCCCCCCAGCTCGGCCAGCCTCTTCCTTGAGATGAGACACCTTCATACTGGAACCTAGGAGGATATAGTGTCTAGAGGGCATTCAGTGTGATAAACTTGAAGCTCGGTCTAGTGGGACAGTTACACCGGCGGAAACACGAGCATTTCACAATCGGGGGAACATTCGTTTTATTTTTAGCGCCGCGTCTTACTACCCGTTCGGTTTTATACGTTGGACTGATAACGTTGATGGTTTTCGGAATTATAAAGATGGGTATGTACCGTCATTTGGCGCGGGGAGGGGTAGATAGGAAGCACGAAGGATAGGGTGTGGGTTTGGGGATGCAAATGTCGAGCCAATCTTAAAATTATTTTAATTAACTCATTGATAAAAAAAATTGTATGATTTAGTAACATAACTGGTCTACAAAGGCTCACATTAATTTGTTCCTCTACTACTTTATTTTAGCACCACGTCTTACTACCCGTTCGGGTTATACGTCTATGTACTAATTACTCTAATGTGTTGGGGTCTTAGGGATGAAGGTTGAATTTAGAGGAATTACACCTACATTTGTGTGGAGTGAGAGTAGAAAACCTCCCACAGTGTACCCGACCGGAATCGAACCCCGATGTCCCAGTCATCGGCAGTCTAGTCTATTGCAAGAGTAGCGCGTTAGACCGTGCGACCACTAAGTGTTTTTACTGCTGCTACTAATACTAATTATTATTATCCATTTAATCAGTTGAAATTATTTTACAGAAATAATAATTCAACATTTTCAGTCTCATATCTCTAATTGTGTTTATTTAAATGACAACTTAAGTCCAATTTTCATAAGAAGAGCCTTTTATAAAATACAACACTTTTTTGTGGAAAAAAAAATCGATATTTATTAAGAATTTGAGCAGTTTTGGATCAAATGTTAAAGTGTGAATATATTTACTGCAAAAAAAATGCATACATGCAGATATTTTAAATATTACTAATTTTCTTAACAAACTTTCTATACGTAGATAAGAGATAGCCAAGGGAAACTATTAATTTATCTTAGATTAATTATAATCACCTCCGTGGTCTAGTGGTCAGAGTGCCTGGCTACAGATCCAGAAGTCTCTGGCTCGATCCCCGGTGCTTGCAGAATCCTGTGAATAATTGAATCTGGACCGAGGTCAAATTCAACCTCTTGAATACAAATGAGCTATTTGTATAAATAAGTAGCAATTCTGGTCTAGAAAACTGAGATTAACGACCGGAGGGCTCGTGTTGAACGCGTGACAACCTCTATGCTGGATAACGCTATGGAGTACTGTTTAGGTTAATCTATCTATCTCTCTCTCTCTCTCTCTCTCTCTCTCTCTATATATATATATATATATATATAGTAAATTTGTAGTATATTTGTCTAGTAGATATTTAACTTTATTCACGTTTGTCAATGTCTGCTGCGACACCCGGTGGTGTCGTGACCCACAGTTTAAGAACTTGTGATCCAAACTGCCACTCTACCACCATGAAAAAAAACATTAACAGTTTTACGAGGCACACCCATAGGGGTAATAATAATATTAATTAACTCTACGACGCAAAACAGAATGCACGCCGATTTATTAACAAAAATAAATCACGTGGTTGAAGGTTTATTTTGTTAAAACGTTCATAGAAAAAAAAAGCTCTCCCCCACCCCTTCCCATAACAGGGAGATAAATTCTTTGCCGGACCCTGGAGATCTTCCAAAGTTTCTGTTTCTAAAACAAAAACCGCAAAAGCTTCAGGAATGTTCTAATATCTTCAACAAAACCCTCTGAACAATCAGTTTTGTTATGGCAATATGTTATCTTGGTTGAGCCCCGCGACTTTCGGGTAAACATTGTTTTAAATCAAGACAAGCCATCATAAAAAGAAAGAAAGATAGAAAGTCGGCAGCTTTCATTCATGAAAGGTGTGGACTAAATTAATTACTGTTCCGACGTAAACTTTGTTTGGACCTGAGTAAACTATCTTAAAAGATAGACTTTGAACTCTCGTTAACATCCACCGAGTACAACGCCTTGGACAACTTGACCACTGGTGCGAAGGAAATGTATCCGTATCTTCACGGAATAAACACAACCGATTAAAAGGCTGCTACTCAAAATATTTCATTTTTTTTTTATATAAGCATGCATTTACAGGTAAATTAAATATTTCAAATAGGAAACGATATTTTTTCAAGTCTCACAACTTACAAGAATAATTAATTTTACACCCGCCTCGGTGGCGTGGTTGGCTAACGCGCTTGTCGTGTTGAAGCTCGACCGCTGAGGACGGGGAGATCGAGGTTCGAAT
>CABFOW010007253.1:0-14666 GCA_902141385.1 Timema californicum | reverse complement strand
CCCCCCCCCCCATTTTTTTCATTCTTTCTTGAGGCTTGAGGCACCCTGAGACGTTGGGGTAGTTGATTTCCTATTTCTCTTTGTGCTGCCACTTTATTCCCCTTTTAAGAATCTTTCTTCCGCTACTCTCTTCTTTACAATCCTTCTATTATGTTTACCTTCTCTTTATTTCCACTTTCATTTCCCCTTTAATCCTGCCCTCTCTCGGTTCTTCCTTCTGTTTGTGAACGACAGATGATGTCAACAAGAGGAGGGAAAAAAAATCATCTCTGAAATATATTATTTTCATTTTGCTATATGTATGTCTATATATATATATATATTGACAGGTTCTTGAAAGGTGTCTCATACACGGTGGACCTCGGGGTGAGCTCTTGGTGGGTCGTTACATTTCTCCACTCCCATCTCTTGAAACCTGATCACTTCGCTCCCCCTCCAACTTCCCCAACCTCTCCCACTCTCCCACTCTCCCACTCTCCCACTCTACTACAATGGCGTCTTTGTTATGAATAATTCACCTTTCAAATCTGCATATTTAACTCTTTATACGCCATTTAATACCAAAGTTCGGAACCTGACCGTTCCCTATCCTGACTATAATGTCTTGGAAATAAGCATAAAGTAGTTGATCCTACGAGACCTCTTGTCTACCTCCTGGTCATTCTTTCTCTCCTGATCCACGAGACCTGAAAACTTACATTTTATTGGGAGGAAGAAAGATTGGGATAAAATTTAGATAGAAATAACAGTGTTCTAGGGTGACCTGGTGGTCTAGGGGTAAGGTGTCAGTCAGACTTCTGTGCTGGCGGCCGGGGTTCAATCCTCGGTCCCGGCACAGATTTATCTTATTGCCAAACCCTTCCTTCACCTTTGACAAGACATCCATGTTAAACTGTAGGTCCTCCATTTTAATCTCACAATCACCCTACCATCACACATTAGCATAAGTGCTTTTAACCCGAACGGGTAGTAAGACGTGGTGCTAATAATAATAATAATAATAATAATAACAGTGTTCTCCAGTGACCTGGAAAACCAGGAATACAGGGGCATTGGGCCAGTTTCGTAGTCAAATTTAGTACGCCTCAAGTGCGGCGCTACACTAAATACATGACGACACCTACCTAAATCAGAATGGAATGGGCCGTTCTCGCATAGGAAACTGGCCCAATGTCTGGTAATTTGACGAGTCGGAGAATAGTCATGAATCTTATGAAATTTGTGTTTTTTTCTTAGGTATCTTCCACAAAAGAATTTCCCATTTTTATTTCAAGCGTCAAAATCACAGAATAATAATAATAAACATGCCATTTTCTTGTCGCCATTCATCCCCACTACAACACGTCTTTAGAGAAAGTTGAGTCATGGTTATGCGCATGCGTGTGGCTTCGGTTACTTTATATGAAGAAGAAAATAACAAAAATTCAAAACTGTAATGATGTAAGGTGATCTTTTAATGGATCAATAGGGTATCGTTGAAATCTAACCTAGATTGCAATACCCCATAGAACAGTGGTTCTCAAACTTTAGTTTAGATTTTACCCCTTGGTCATGGTTAAAAGTCTAATGTACCTCCACGTTAATATTTCCCCAAATGACAAATGTCGGGTAGTCAAAGGGTAAAGTCTCCCTTGAAAGTCGCCTCGAAAATTCCCCGCCATGTTTGATTCTACGCCAAAATTTGTTTCTTTTGAGATTTTTCCCTCGAGAGCTACGCGCGTACCCATGGGGGTATGCGTACTTCAGTTTGAGAACCATTGCAAAATAACATCCCGTTAGGCGGAAATCCACCAAATCCTTCCAAGAATGACACATTTTCAGAATGTATATACGCCTAAAAATATGATTGCAATAGGTTACGATCTTAATAAAAATAGTTTGTAATATTTTATTCACTGGCAGAAGTATTCGACGTTGCCCAGGATAGCAACGCAATTCTGACAACATATTCCTTTGCTTCAAATTTAGAGAAAAAACCCTCTTAATTTGATTTCTTCCAACCCAGTTTTTAATGAATTATCAGATTTTAAAATTACGGCTTCAAGGTACACATGTTTGTGAACAGGTGCTACTAATTTTTTAAATTTTCAGAACTTTTATTGAGGTATTTATTGCGCAATGCTCACGATAGACAAACAAATTCTTCATTTAATTACATACATACCTAAGCCGTTCCCTCACGGGCTAGGCAAGAAACTGTGCCTATAGCTCAAAAAACTACTACTCCGGACTTATTTCATCCTCATTAACTTTCTCCACACTTCCCTGTTCTTGCATACTCCCTTCACTTCAACAACATCCATACACAGTTTCATACATGGTCTTTTATTCTTAGAACTCTTAATGTTTATCCTTTTCGCACATTAATCTACAACATTTAGCCATGTCTCACATGGTCAACCCCTTCCTTTTGACCCACACACTCTACCTTCATATATTCGCTTCGTCACTCGATCCACACTCATCCTCTCAACAAGTCCAAACCTACGTAACACGCTTTATTCACATTGACTTATTGGATTCCCTCTCAAATCGCACTCCTTCAGCACCCATTCATCATCACCAACTCTGTCCATATGAGTTTTTCCGCATACATTTCTTGGATATCTCATACCAACCGCATTCACCTTGCTCTTGTGTTTTTCCTGACCAACCCACGATTCACATCCATGAAACATTATTAACATGTGCATATAGATATAAGAGATATAGGCTTAGTGTCTGAAAAAACACATTGGCTATAGGAAACCTGGAAAAGTCAGGGAATTAAAAAATATAGCTTGGCTGTAGATTCTTAACAGCCACCCTTGAGGTGCGGTGGAAGGGCGCGCCAGTAATTTTACAGTTTTTATAGTATTATTTTTTTTGGACAAAATAAATCAAATATTTCTCCAGTAGCAACATAGAATTTAGTTTTATACACATGCTAATATGAAGATCTTGAATATCTGTCAAGAATGATCTGGAATTTTGTCAAAAAATTTTAAATAAAGAGAAAAAGTTTAGACAAAATTCCAGGACCCTTGACAGATATTCAAGATCTGTTAGCATGTGTAGAAAACTAATATGTTGCTACTAGATACATTTTTGATTTATTTTGGCCAAGAAATTCCTATTCTATAAAAACTGTAAAAATATTTGCACTCTCTTCGGCTACACCTTAATAAACCCAAATAAGGATTCGAACCCTGACTGCCGTCCCCTCCGTTCTCTCCTATCACTGTAACCGTCAATCTAGTTTGGACGATATTGACGAACTATTCCACGTGTCCACCGATGCACTACTGAACCATCTTCTCCCTGTCCTTCTCTTTAATTCGTTCTCTATTCCTCATTTGTCTCTATGGGTTCAATTTATGGTCCTCTTGAAAATTCACAAGTACGTACTCTACGGTTGCCTGCCCCTTTAATTATGCATCCCTTTCTGTGTCGAGAAGTAGTCTGGTCTCAACTCTTCTTGCGCAGACAGGTGTGCGAGTGTGCTAGTGTGTGTGTGTGTGTGTGTGTGTGTGTGTGCTTTGGTACGCCCGTGAGTACTTCCCTTAGTAATAATAATAATTGGCGAGAAATGCTAGCAGAGCGAATATAAAATGTCAAACGGAGGAAGTCAAGTGCCAAAACTTTGTACTTTATTCTCAGAAGTCGTTTTTTTTTGTTTTTACTATTTCTACCCTTATTCGGGTCGACCAGCATCCAAAACTCTGTGCCAAAAATAGTTCAAATATGTTGGCTTTCCTTTTAATTAATTGCCTCCCCCCAAAGCCTTGAAGAGAAACGTTATCCAACCCCAATCACCGGGTTGAAGAGAAGCTTTATTTACCCCAGTAAACAATTTGAGGAGATACGTTATTTAACCCCAATAAATAATATGAGGAGATACGTTATTTAACCCCAATATACAATTTGAAGAGGAGCTTAAACCCGATCAACTGTTCAAGAGCAAAGTTATTCAGCCTTTTTTTTTTTATCTGTTTGGATTGCATCGGTTTTTACTTTGTCAACGGGTTTAAATTTTTTTTTTTTTAAGTTGAGGGAGAAATACAAATGTTGCCAGATACTTTATCTGAAAATTATATATTTTCTGAGCAGGAATTAATTTGTTATGATGAATCTAAGAGTGGAGGTAGAAGTTTATACCCCTCTGGGTATTCTCCTTCCCTCCTCTCTGTTTCCATAAGTTCGTTGCGTATTTTGATTGCTGTCATTCTGTGTTCGCAGCAGACTCTGGCTAGCAGCCATCAAGACGGTGATAACTCGGCTAGGTTGGGAGGGGTGGTGGAAGAAGGAGGAGGACGTTATCGAGTAATGACATTTAAAGTCGGGTGCTTGGAAGCGACACCTGGTGTTCCCAACACCTCCCACCCTTCCGCCCCCTTCCCCAAACACTCTCTCTCGCCCTCTGTTTATGTTGTGTTCGCAGCAGATAAACACCGCTTGTTGCCTGAGATATCAGCGTCAGGGGTAAAACAAAACACTGGAGAGTCTTGAACTTTTGAGGGAAATGAAAAGGAGCCGTGGTGGTGAACTAAAAAAAAATATTACCAAAGAGAATAGGAAAATATGATAAAGATAGAACATAAAAAGTGGTTAATATAAGAAGGGCGAAGAGAGGAATATAAAGAGGAGGCATTAAAATAAATTATGATTGAAGTGAAGGCGTAGAGAAGAGATTCGTATTAGAACATAAAGAGAACATAACTTTTTTATGTTAAGAAGAATGGTAAGAAAGAAAAATGATAAAAGTAAAACAGAAAAAACTATATATGGAGTGAATAATTAGAATAAAATGAGGAGAACATAAAACAAAACTTCTACTATTGAAACTATATCGAAAAAGACAGACAAGTAGAAAAAGAATGAGTAGGGTAAGTTAAAATACACTCTAATAGAATTGGAAAAGTAGAGAGAATAAATGAGCAAGAACTCTAGGAGAAAAAACCCATCATAATAAGGATTACGAGAAAGGGATATAAGAAGAAGCATAAGTTTAAATAAATGCTGACGGGAAGTAAAAACAAGAGTAAATTAGGAGATGAAAGAAGTAGAGGTAAGAATAAGGATGGATATAAAATGTAGAATTGAATAATAAAGTACAATTAAGTGACACGTTAGTCGAAGGATTTAAAATTAAAGTAGAAACTAGGAACAAAAAAGGACGAGAGAAATATTAAATTATATTTAAGTCTATTGCATTTTTTATTTGATGGCCTACCTTAAAAATCTTGTCCCTGTGTATAAACCGAACAAGTAGTAAGACGCGGCGCTAAAAATAAATAAATAGGTCAAAATTTTATAATGTAGAATGAAGAGAATAAATTTTCAAAAACAAAGTACTTAGGAACATGTTTGTACCAAAAAAGAGATTAAGATAGGTAATAGTGAAGCAGGTTAGGTTACATAATGATGAGCTACATACCCCGTACTCATCACAATACATTTTTAGGGTAATCAAATCTAGCAGGCTACGACGGGCTGGTTATGCAGTGTGAATGAGATAATAAAGAACCTTGTTCAGGGCATTGACTGGCAAATACAATGAGAATAGACCATTGGGAAGACGCAGATGGGAGGATAACATTAGAATGTACCTGTAAAATATAAGGTGTAATTAGGTGCACTGGATAGGACTAGACCAAGCTAGGAATAGGGTGTAATGAGGTGGACTGGATAGGACTAGACCAAGCTAGGTATAGAGTGTAAAAAGGTGGACTGTAATAAACTAGCTCTAGAAAGGGATAGGGTGTAGTGAGGTGGACTGGATAGAGCTAGCTCAAAATAGATATAGGGTGTAATTAGGTGCACTGGATAGGACTAGACCAAGCTAGGTATATAGTGTAAAAAGGTGGACTGTATGTAACTAGCTCTAGAAAGGGATAGGGTGTAATGAGGGTGACTGGATAGAATTATCTCAAGATAGGGGCAGGGTGTAACGAAGGGGACTGGATGGAGCTAGCTCAATATATAAATAGGTACTTGCAATTCCGTCAGCAAAATTTTGAATTCCTAATGCCATAGATTAAGTAAGAATTATTTAATAATTTTAATAGTTCATATAATTTAATCTTGAATATTTCTCATAAAGTTTCCAAATATTGCTTTTCAATAATTTTTTACCCCAATATTTTAAAGATCAAAAATATAGTAATTTAATGTGCCAAAGGAGTATTTATGATGGTCTAATCAAGTTTGGTAAAGCACGTTAAAATCTGATTTTCAAAATTTTGAACACCCTTTTTCAATACTCTATAATGATTTCAAAAACAAAATCCTAATCCTGACAATTTACTTCAAACTATTTGGGTAACTTTTGATCTGTTTACATGAACCATTGAAACAAAATCCTTTGTACATATATTATGAGGGACTCGGCTAATATCTAGTTCTAAGCTAATATCTATTAATGAGATCTACTCTATGGAATAAAATATAATATAATAAATTATTTGACTGAATTTTAGTTCAAATACACACCTCATTTTATCATATTTACAATGGCTTAGGAATTTTCAACTTGTTAGTTACATGTGCTAACGTTATGCATAACTATGTTTGATTAACCTTTTCCCGAGCTTTTTTTTCAGTATTAGAAACAATGTCAAAACTGAATACGGGGTATTTCTCCATCCAGCCTAAAACAGAAATGCCTGATTAACTTTATTCATGAGATAACGGCTTCAAAATGACCAAACAATTCAATTGAACTTTGAAATTATTAGCAGCTCAAATCACAGCAGTAAACAATGAACTACTAAATAAGTAAAAGTGTAAAAGGGGTAAGTTTTAACGTTAACTAAAATATAGCTAGTGCTGCAATCTGTTAGACAATCATGATAAATTTATAATGCACTTTGTATTATGGTTAAAAGAGGTCTCTGTCATATTTAAATTGAGTTAGTGCTGCCATCTGTTAGACAATCATGAGACCTTTCTAATGTACTTTATATTATGGTTAAAAAAGGTCTCTGTCATATTTAAATTGAGTTAGTGCTGCCATCTGTTAGACAATCATGAGACTTTCCTAATGCACTTTATATTGTTAAAAGAGGTCTCTGTAATTTTTAAATTACTTTAAAAACAAATTATTTGCTGGGGTCCTTCTGAGGTTTGAGATACATAAGTGGTTGTCCTAGAAAATGTGTAATATGTGATTTTATTCATTTTACCCCTGTATCCGTCATCAATTATTTTTACCTTTGGCGGTGTTTTAGTTTGTAATATTATATTATATAATAAAATATTTATATAAACAATTGACAACCTTTTAAAATTCTATATAAAATATCCTCCAAATAACTGTAGCTATTCTACCAGCTTCGGTGGCCGCATGGTCTAAGGCGCTACGCTCGAAGTACACACTACTGCCAATGGCGGGGATATTATTATTATTATTATTATTAGCACTGCGTCTTACTACCCGTTCGGGTTATACACACTTAAGCTAATGTCTAATGGTAGGGTGATTGTGAAATGAAATGGAGGACCTACAGTTTAACATGGAATCCGAACCACGGTGGAGGCTTGGCATTCCCCACATTCACAAGATGTCTTGTCAGAGGTGAAGGAAGGGTTTGATAATCAGATAAATCTGTGCCGGGACCGAGGATTGAACCCCGGCCGCCAGCACAGAAGTCTGACACCTTACTCCTAGACCGCCAGGTCACCCAACGGGAATATTGTGGTTCTAATATTGGTAGGGTGTACTGAGGTTTTTTTTTTATAAGATGTTTATCCACTCTTCCTCTACTCAAATGTGGGTACACTTTCTGTAAACATAACCTTTCTAATCTTTGGCTTCAAACTGGTCTAGTCTTATTTTCCGGTGATGGGTAATTCGGGCAGGATTTCCAATCACCTGGAAAAACCGAAAGAGTCTTTGAAAGACCACAGATAATTTTATAAAATATATTTAAATTTCTGGAATATTTGTTAATTAGGAGATTAATCTCGAAAGTTTAAATAGTAGGTCTTTGGCTAGACGAAAAATTGAAGTGAAGGACTAAGCATATTGATTCAAACATGTCTTATTCCCCTTTAAATAAGGGTTGTGAAGTGACAGAAGATGTATTTCCACATCAATCTTAAAATATACCGTTTTAAACATAAGTTACATGACTTCGCACTTTGTCAGTTTTATGGAAAATGAAATAATACTATTCTATTCTTCAATCAAAGCTGCCTGGAATAATTGGAATTCCTTCTGGAAAACCTGAAAAGCACCAGGGAATGTGGTGGAGAGAGAATAATGGCAACTATGACTGGGTTTTAGTCCCTGCTGAGTATAATGATTTAGTCTTTTCCTAAATGGATTCCAACCACGCAAATTAAGTTACATTATCACAATTATATACAGTTTTTCTGGACGGGTAGTAAGACTTTCTGCATTTTTTATTTATTTTGTCAAGGGCTATAATTTATTTTAGTATCATTAAACATGCACATTAAATTGACACTTCTGAGCAAAAAAATGGTGGTATGGGGAAGTAAGGATGAAAAACCAAAATATTGAGTTAATCCGTTCACACAAATGTACGGTTTTAATTTAGTGTTTTTATAAAAAAAAACGTTGCAAATAGTGTGCATATTTACAAAAATACCCTTTGTTTAAATTAAAATAAACACAAATGCTAAAATAAAAACTGTAAATAAAATATTAATCAACATATTAAAATTAGTAAACTACTATTTCGCAAAAATAGAATAAGAGTTACTAATAAAATGATTAGTAATCCAATCAAATCCTAGTTTATATTCTGTTCATAATTACTACGTTGAATAACAACTTATACTGGTTAACACATTTTCCTTAAACACAATAAAATCATCTTTTTTTTTTACGGGATAGGGCTTTAGTTCTGGGCTGGTTGGGGAAAAAATGTAAGCCTTCCAAAAACCACTTGCAATAAAATAATTAAAATATGCCCTAATTCTACATCCATTACCGTTTACACCTCGGCGTCATAACTTCATATAACTATCATATTATCATCTCTTTACGAGTACGACGTGTAGACACCCTCTTATGGTGCACCCTAGGCAACATTCTGTGCCGACAGCGACAGAACCTGGATGTCAAAGTACCTGCCGAGCTGTAACCGAATAGTCCAAGACTCCCTAGTCGGACCCTAGAGTGATAGACTTGATGCACTCTTGACCAGTGGCGGCTCGTATATAGGCACTGCGGAACTGCAGCAACCCCTATTTCCACTTGATATTATCAATAACATTTAATATAATGAGTTCTCTTTTCTTTAATTCCTTCTTAATTTTTGTAGCACAATATATATTCCTTAAGATTAATGTCAGTGCTTCGGTAGCCATCTCCCAGTTTATAAAAAAAAATTACAAAAAATCTTTGTATGGAACTGTGTTCTTCACAGTGCCAGCGATGTGGCGTTTGACTGTTGTGCGCATGCGGACATAGGAGGGGGTGGAAAGGAAGGTGGGACTGCCAGGTAGAGAGAGCACTGTTTCTCTTGCAGTGCTGGCTCTGGCGTGATGGTGGAAGGTTTTTTTTTTACTCAGCGTGTGTTGTGCTTAAAAACCATTTACCATATTCTTGTATGTGATAAAGTGTAGAAGAGTGTAGAATTAAATTATTATTCTGCTTCCAGATATTATATTTGACTCTATTTTTTCGGTTCTTTTATTTAACAGAAAGACTAAATGCGCTTGCAGTACTTTCAATGGAGAGAAATTTCCTCAATTGTCATCCAGAGATCAAGGAGAAAATTATTGAACTTTTTGCGCAAATTAAAACAAGAAGAATGGATTTCATTTTGAAATAAATAGATCAAGCTTGAACTGTAACAATTTAAGTTAAATTAAGTAAAGTTTTTTTTAAAGATTTTTTATCAGGTTACTGAATAACTTTTCATACATGTTTTTTTTCCTTTTACACATTTTTAAAACAAAGGTTTAAAATTTCCTGGAGCAGCACCCCCAGTAATTTTAGCTTCGAACCACCACTGGTCATGACGATTTTACACATCTCGCGCTGTTCATAGCCAAAACTGCATCAAACTATTCGAACGGCAACCATCTTATTTGAAATGGCGGAAAACGTTATTCAAGTGTTCCATCAGACGAAACGACATTACCAAAACAATTGCCAGTCAAAACACTGCGAGAACAGCACACGGCTTGGTAGCCTTCCGCATCCATTGCTACCAAGACTTCAAGAAGGCTGCATAGGTATCCTTCGCGACTATTCGGACGGATTCTGCACTTGGTCATGTGATTGCCAGTGCAGATATTAAAGGGCACGAGTCAAGGTGACGCCGCATAAGTAGACTATTCTGATACAACCCCGGTCAAATGTGCCAATATGATAAAACAAAAACACCATAAAATAACATTATTAATACAGTAAAATATCAATAAAGTCGACCGCGAATAAATGCGCTTTGTATTTGATATTATTGATTTCGTCCCGCGTAACATCAACTTGTCACATAGACCAGTCTTGCCCGTGTAACGACACCTTGGTATCTTGTTACTAATGCAGAAGTAATACCTCCAACGCAGCGTTTGTCTCACCCGGGGATTTTAATGATTAACTCGGGTGCTCAAAATACACTATAGGTAATGGTTCTGCTGATATTGGATCAACACTTTAAGGTAGGGGGCGAAGGAAAAATTAACTAAATACAACCCGCCTCGGTGGCGTAGTTGGCTAACGCGCTAGTTGTGTTGAGCTGCTCGACTGCTGAGGACGGGGAGATCGAGGTTCGAATCTCGGTCGGGTGAACTGGGGGTGGTTTTTCCTAAATGGTTTTCCACTCTCCCTCCACGCAAATGCGGGTTCATTTCCTCTAATTCAACCTTCCCAATTCCTAATCCATTAGCGTAGTTAGTACTTAAAGCGTATCACCCGAACGGGTAGTAAGACGCGGTGCTAAATAATAAAAAAATAAAAAAATAAAAACACTTTTATTTTCTCCTCAGGTTTAATGTCAAAATCTATTTTTGGCAAAAATAAATAAAATAATGCCTCAGTAAATAGCTTTGTAGCACCGCGTCTTACCACCCGTTCGAACTAAATGCCTATGCGTCGACTACTTTAACGTACTAGGAATGATTAGAGTTGAATTTTAAAAGAGTGCACACACATTTGCGTTAGGGATAGTGGAAAACCATATAGGAAAAAAAAAAACTTTGTACACCCGACTGTAATCTCGAATGGGACCCTCGACCAACAGCAGTCTAATCTATTGCGATAGTGACACCTTAAACTATACGGTCACCAAAGCGGGATTTATTTTAAATTTAATGTTCTACAGTAATTGTAATTAGTAATACAAACTGTTCTTGAATATCGGTCAAGGGCATCGCAGAATTTGACGATAAGATATAAAGTTACCACCCGCTCCGATGGCCGTGTGGTCTAACGCGCTACTCTCGCAGTGGAATAGACTTACGATGAAAGGGAGAAAGTGGCTCTGTTCTTGGTCGGCTGTACTTGGGGATTTTTTTTTCTAAAACAACAGTTTTCCATTCTTCCTCCATGCAAATGTGTGTACACTTCCTTTGAATATAAACTCCAAAATCCCTAAAACTGTTAGCCTAATTAGTAGGACCCGCCTCGGTGGCGTAGTTGGCTAACGCGTCTTGTCGTGTTGAAGCTCGACTGCTGAGGACGGGGAGATCGAGGTTCGAATCTCGGTCGGGTGAACTGGGGGTTGTTTTTCCCTAAGTGGTTTTCCACTCCCCCTGCGGGTTCCTTTCTTCTAATTCAACCTTCCAAATTCCTAATCCATCAGCGTAATTAGTACTTAAAGCGTATAACCTGAACAGGTAGTAAGACGCGGTGCTTAGTAATAATACTAATAATTAGGCCTACAAAAAACGTACTATCTGAAAGGGATAGTAAGACGTGACATTATAAAATAAATAGAAAAAATAAAATCAGCGGTGGTTTCCACGGAATTAATTCTCATCGAGTATAAAAATGACTGAAATAAATAATTGCTTCGTGGTGTTTGTCGGTAACGCGGCCCAATCTCTCGCGTCACCGGAAAACAAAACCTTTCTGGTGATAGACAATTATATATCTATTACTATATGTACCTAGCAATTTTTTTTTAGGGTAAGAGGGGGCTACATACCATTATTCTGCACCTCTATTGAAGCTTCGATAAGGTTTTGGTTGAAGGCAAAAAGCTCTTTGTAACGTAGCCATTATTTTGTCTAGTTTAATATATATATATATACATATATATATACACAGGGTGTTCGGAAACTCATAGCCCAAACTTCACTTATAGATTGTTTGAACCAAAAGTAAAACAAAATCTCAATACACTAAGATCCGTCAATCTCTGACAATTACCATTAAATTGTGTTCAAAGTATCGGTGTGTAGCGCCGGGAGAGCAAAGCTGTGCAAGCATGCGTGTACAACGGGTTACAATAGGAGTTAGGCGTCCGGCACTGCACACATCTTGGAGCACGGTAGCAGAACATATCACAGTTAATAGTAAACCACACACCAGTTCATTTAGAAATGTGAATACGTTCTTAGGGTCATCATTAAGGGTCAAATACCACAGCAAATGCTTGCCATTATTACATGTACAGTACCTTGTGCTTAACTCCTATGCAACCCGTTGTACACGCATGCTCGCACAGCTTTGCTCTCCTGGCGCTACACACAGAAACTTTGAACACAATTTAATGGTATTAGCAGAGTTTGTCGGATGTAAGTGTACAGGGTTTTTGTATTACGTTTAGTTCTAAGGAGCTATATGTGCAGTTTGGGCAATGAGTCTCCGAACACCCTGTATATAAACAAGCTACCTTGACCTGTTTACAAAAAAAGCTGATGCCTTTGCCGATATTTTAAAGTATCTTGTTACAGTGTCGGGTAGATTCTATATACGGCGGGAATGTTGATAAGTGATAGCAAGAAGAAGGTTCTTTATTGAAAACATAGGTTGAAAATATCTTTTTGATAACGGTAATCTTGATAAGTCACCATGATAACAGTCTGATTGATAAGTCACCATGATAACAGTCTGATTGATAAGTCAGCTTGATAACAATCGAATTGATAACATACAGTTTGATAAGTCAGCTTGATAACAGTCATCTTGATAAGTCAGCTTGATAACAGTCATCTTGATAACAGTCATCTTGATAAGTCAGCTTGATAACATTCGGATTGATAACAGACAGTTTGATAGGTCATCTTGATAACAGTCATCTTGATAACAGTCAGCTTGATAACATTTGGATTGATAACAGACAGTTTGATAAGTCATCTTGATAAGTCAGCTTGATAACAATCAGATTGATAACAGACAGTTTGATAAGTCAGTTTGATAACCTGCTTGATAACAGTCATCTCGAATAGTTTATTAACACTTTTTATTGATAATATAATATTACTAAGCAGCATAGCGTCAGCCTGCAAGTTATCTATACCGACCAAGCGGACGCAGCATGTTTGACGAGGATAGTGCCAACATTTGCGGAAAGAGCGTGTCACGTGGTCAGCATAACGAACCCTCCATCCGTTAATCTCAGTTTTTTTTAGACCGAAGCCGCTAATTTTTCATTCTAGTAGCTCCTCATTTGTACTCATGAAGCTGAGTCGACCACTTTCTAGACCCTAAGATCTGAAAACGCCGGGGATTGAACCCAGGACATCTGGATCTGTAGCAAAGAACTATTAACATTGGACAACATAGGCGGTAAATATAGTAACTCTAAGCACATAGTAATGATATATTGTAGGTTGACATAAGTTAATTTCAGCTAATATTGGCAATGAACGACATTCTGTTACCTACCACTAAGCCCCCGCCCCCCACATCCACACGCCCCCCCCCTCCCGCCCCCGTATACGTTTGTTAAGTTTGAACGTAAAGTATTAGAAACAAAGGTTGGTTGGATCCTCAACAGTTCAGATGTAAAGCCTAGGTGGTCTAGGACAACTGGACGTTAAATAAAACACTTTTTTTCTTTTAATTTTTGATTAACTTTTTTCTAGTGTATTGCAATGCACTTATTTTAGAATATAAAAAATGCACAACTTCTTCATATATTCTTCAATTAAAATTAAAAAGTGATGGGTTTAAACTAAAAAATGAACATTTTAAAAAAAATTATCATATTTTTCATCTTCACATCATTAATTTTTCAATTACGTAAATATTCATTTTTGGAATTGTTTAAATAAAATCTTAGTAGTGGAAACTTAATAAATTCATATTTATAAAGCTAACCTAACCTAACCTAACCTAGCTATTGCAATGCATTAATACAAGACAAATAACATTTAAATAAAATATGATGTTGCGCATAATCAAAGAGTGCATATTTTGATTTTACTCATCACTTTTTAATTTTAAAAAAGTACATTGCATTATGCTATAAAAAAAAGTGAAAAAATTGTTAATGAAAAAAAGTGGAGTTACTTTTGGAGTCCAGTTGTCCTGATACAAAGCATAGGCAGCACTAAAGATGTGTACTAGGGAAATGAGGGGTGAGGTAATTCCCATTGCTTTCCTCACTGAGCCTGGATATCCTATTGCAAATCAGTCGGCCCTGTCCACCGACTGACCCTACATGATACCTTCCCTCCATCACAGGGACTGGCTGTATATTGAATGTTATCACTAGTATTAACTGACCCTACTAGACACCTTCACTCACAGGGACTGGCTG
>CABFOW010007252.1:14833-25401 GCA_902141385.1 Timema californicum | reverse complement strand
GGTATCACTTCAACCAGCGCCCATTGCGGGTGCATGGCATTTTAATTGGCGCCCAACGTGGACCCATTAAATCCATAACACAAGATACAAACTTTTTTAATCTACGATCACTGAATCAAACAAGTCATCGTCCGCCATTAAAACTGGGAAAAAGTAGTCGGGGAAAATTGAAAAATGTTGCCTAGAAAACCTGAAAAAGTCAAGAATTTTTGTAAAATATGTTTTGTAGCCATCTCGAGTTTCTCTTTTTTTTGTGTGTAAAAAATATTTCTGCTGGCAATAAAAAGGCTCAAATAGGGTCTACTCTAACGAGTAGGACATAACCAAGGTTGGCATTTTTACTCCAATTAAAACAAAAGAAGTGATATTTATTGGGTATTTTGGAAAATAAAAAAATGATTGTATTTAGACTATTATGTCCACCCCGAAAAAACAAGTTTAGTTTTTGTGTGTAAAACTGAGAAAATGACAAACTGTACAAGCTTTAAGTAAAGGTTGTTTTTAAGCCAAATGAAGCTACGAACAAAGTCGTCTTATAATACTCTGTTCTTGAAACATTCGGTTGCACAACGATTTCATGAACTTACAATAGTCACTTTATATGAAAACAGAAACTGTATATAATACACTCAGTATCTGGCAGTCCTGGGATCTTTGATATCAGCAATTTGTCCACATAGGTGTCCGGACAGCGCTCGTCCTGAGTTGGGAGTCAGTAAAGCAGGCAAGATATAACTTGGGGGGCCTCTGGTCCGGTTCCTGCGGGGGCAGGTATCTCTTCTAAGCTAAAGTTGATGGTTTCAGAGTCATGTTCGGCCAGAGTGGACTCGGCGCAACTGCGTCGTTCGGAGCTGCGACCACCACACCGCCAACAGCAAACCCCATGAAGGATTTTGAAGTGACGTCACCACCCGACGACTCTATCTCGTCATTGGCGTTCAGTCCCGCAACGATTCCCCAGAACTTCCTGATTGCGGGGAGTTGGGATAACAATGTAAGTGGTCCTCTCGCCGGCTGTTTCCTAGGATTGTACAATCTCTCATAGCCAGCACACTGGCTCTAGAGTGTACTTGAAACATGTGACGAGATGGTTGCTGGTAACACAGAACTACATCACCATGAAGTGAACCTTGCCATTGTTGTTCCAATCACGGGTCAGTCCATCGCACCATGAACTCCCCTCCTGTTACAGGTGCGTTGCTGGGAAGTGGAACAGACGGGGAAAACGATCCCCAAGTCTATGCAGACCATGCAAGGACCAGTGTTGGACGTCTGTTGGAGCGATGTGAGTGGGACCCTTACACACTTTGGAGGATACACACTTAGCCTTGGCTTTCACCACACTTTGGAGGATACACACTTAGCCTGGGTTGCATTGAAGGGAGAAAGTTGCGGGTATCATTTACAACTGTGAGACAGATGTCTCGACTAACCTAGGCTCTTTGCTAACAGATGTCGCGACCAACCTAATCTCTGTACTAACATGTTGTGAGCAACCTAATCTCTGTACTAACATGTTGTGAGCAACCTAATCTCTGTACTAACATGTTGTGAGCAACCTAATCTCTGTACTAACATGTTGCGAGCAACCTAATCTCTGTACTAACATGTTGCGAGCAACCTAATCTCTGTACTAACATGTTGCGACCAACCTAATCTCTATACTGACAGACGTCGCGACCAACCTAATCTCTATACTGACAGACGTCGCGACCAACCTAATCTCTATACTGACAGACGTCGCGACCAACCTAATCTCTATACTGACAGACGTCGCGACCAACCTAATCTCTTTGCTGACAGACGTCGCGACCAACCTAATCTCTTTGCTGACAGACGTCGCGACCAACCTAATCTATTTGCTGACAGACGTCGCGACCAACCTAATCTATTTGCTCACAGACGTCGCGACCAACCTAATCTATTTGCTCACAAGTGTCTCTACTTGTTTCTGAGATACTTGTATAAGTACTTACAACCAATGTTACACCGTGTTACCAGGACGGCACCAAAGTGTTTATGGCGTCTTGTGACAAGATGGTGAAGTGCTGGGACCTTGGCAGCAATCAGACCTTGCAGGTCGCTCAGCATGACGCACCCGTCAAGACGTGTCATTGGGTGAAAGGACCGGCATACTCGTGTCTCATGACTGGCTCGTGGGACAAGACGCTAAAGGTGAGAGTACTCAGAACTATTTGTAATGATGGCTACTGCATGGATCTTGTATAAACATTCAACCTGAACTATTTCTGGTTCCAGTAACAAAACTGCTCTTATTCAAACTGATAAGAACTGTTTTCATTCAAACTCTGGTTAAATTCAACTCGGTGAGAAATGTCAAACTCGCAACGCACACCCTAAACTGTGTGGCCTGCTCTTCAGGATGTTGTAGATCATATTACTGACCTGACATTGAAATATTGGAGTGTTTGTGTTATAATAATAATATTTTGAAACATGGCTGATAGTGTGTTTGTGTGTTCCAGTTCTGGGACACGCGCAGCCCTGCGCCAATGATGACCATCAATCTACCAGAGAGAGTGTACTGCGCTGACGTGGTAACTGAACAAACAGCTTAATAGGACACGCAATCATGACTGATAAACTGTTCCCCTCCTCGTCGCGTTGCTAGGTTCCCTCCTCGTCGCGTTGCTAGGTTCCCTCGTCGTCGCGTTGCTAGGTTCCCTCGTCGCGTTGCTAGGTTCCCTCGTCGTCGCGTTGCTAGGTTCCCTCCTGAGGAGTTCAGATATAATGAAACCTGGGTCCAGTGCCTTCCCCCTGCCGAGTACAATACTCTGATTGTTTGATTAGCTTTAATCTATTTTTATAGCGAATAAGGAACAACATTTATCAAAACATGAGTCGTTCTATTTAATTAGAAAATGTAGTTGATTATCGTCATTAATAACTGGAACAACAAAATAACTCTCGATAATAAATCTAAATTAACAGATTTAAATTTTGGTAAAACCTTTTACTCTTTTCGCTTCTCGGGAATACAGGGGCAAACACAACGCGACTCTCTTGGTGACACTGCTGCCACTGGACAAAGAGGTAAGGGGGTGATTGCCGTCCCATCCCTTGTGCTCTTGGAACTTGGTAATAATAGCAAGTGACGGGAACATGTAAAGACAGGTGTAGCTGTCACAATATGACACGTGTACTCTGTGAAGTCCCCAAGTTACACCTGATTGGCCGGAGGAGAAGAAGCGAGGGAGGTCTCCTGCCCACTCTGCTGTCAGTAAAGTGGTCTCTCATCTAATCGGGGAGTTGAACCCTCACCCAAGAGGTGTTGAGCTGCCGGCTTGTGGTAATATGGTCTTTAACCCACTCTGCACTCCGGTCTTGTATCACTAAAGCAGTAGATATTGTGCAAGTTGAGAGGAGACTACTCTACAAGACTAAGTTGAGAACCTTGCATGGGTAATGTCACCAAAGGAGAGATCTCTTACTTTTTGAGGAACTAGGACATAAAATGTCACTAGACACTGGTGTTTAGTTCCCACATTCGAGCCAAGATTAGATTCGTTTAGTTGTGGGATAAATCTAGCAGCAACGGTTTCCCCAGGAGTGCCGCAGATAACTTGGTATTGTTGTAACTATTTAGACTGATATATATATATATATTGTTTGATTCTTGCTTCAATAAGTTAGATAACATCACTACTGTTGTTTGTTGTCAGGACTACCCGATGGCAGTGGTCGGCACGGCCGGTAGGGGGCTGATAGTGTACCAACTGGAAGGTAAGCCCCAGGAGTACAAGAGGATCGAGTCCCCTCTCAAGTATCAGCACCGCTGTCTCGCCATCTTCAGAGACAAGAAGAAATCACCCACAGGTAAACTTACGTCAAGGGAGCAAATGGGACGACCTTGGTAAGACGCGTGGTTTCCCACACGAGTGACTTGTACCGACCTATGTTCCAGGATATGCCCTGGGGAGCGTTGAGGGCAGAGTAGCGATACAATACGTCAACCCCCAGAACCCCAAGGACAACTTCACCTTCAAATGCCATCGGTCGAATGGGGCCCCAAACGGATACCAGGATATATATCCGGTAGGAATTATGAAGGGGTGTTTTCATTCGAGTCGAGCATTTATAAACCTCCCGAGTTTTATATTTGTTTATTTTAAATGTAAATATGACATCTTTTAAAATAATACTAAGACACGTGTTCTTGAAATATAATGACTCATTTTTATAAATATAGGCCTAAACAATTTTAGAAAGGTCAAGAAATGGAAATATCAGTTTTTAAATGATAAATAACACTAACAAAACTCAAATAAAAAAATAATTAGAATGGTTTCAACACTCAACAATTATAAAATGAATAATTGCCTGATGGTTTGGGAATGTATAACAAGGCAGTGTAGAGACACTGTCCAGTGATGTAAGGCAAGTGATAGTTAGGTTAGTCCTAAATAGGAACAAACTCTTCTCTTCACGTCTTCAAAACTTCCACAGTTGTACGTTAGTTTGAAGAAGTGGGAAATGTAAACGTTTATAAAGAAAATAGAGGTTTGTTTGTTTATATCTAGACCTGACCTAACCTTTTAGGTGGCTTCTTTAACTATCACTGTACAGCGTTTCTACACTATCTCGATAAAAAGTTAATAAAGTCTGCATTTTACTAAGCTAATATTTCCCCTAAATATGTTTAAGTAACTAAAATTACCCAATAAGGAAATATGAGTCATAAACAATTGGTAATAAATAAAATGATATAATATTAGGAAAATGGTGGAGTAGAAACACTAACACATATTAACACACACATCAATATTTCAGTGCTATTACAGCATCCAAATTCCAAATATTGATATATTCTGTCATTTTATTTATTACCAATTGTTTTGCTCCATGAACTTTATTTCATACCTAAGATCACAAATAGTTGGAAACTTGAAGTGTTTTATTCCTCAGTGTAATGATGATGATGATGATGATGATGATCACGTCCTCTATCACAATATTTCTAGCACACAATATAAATTAATTAATACAAATTTGGTGATTTTGGTAAAATAAATTAGATAAACATTGATTTTAGACCATCGTGATTCTATACCTCACTAAATAGTAACTAAACTAGAGCTAGTTTGCCAGCTAAACATATTATTTAATACAAGCTATAGATATCTTTAAGTTAGAAAACATTTAATACAATAATATATTCTCGATATTACATTTTTAGTTTAACATAAATTATTATTTTAGGAAGAGACCAGGTAAAAATAGTAAAAAGAATCATTCAGTTAGTTAGTAATCTATTTAGCTATTTCTATATTTATTGCTTTGTCCTGGCAATACACGTAAACAACTTTATCAAGTATAATTCAAAATGGACGACACTATTTAATAAACGTGTCGGTCGAAAGTAGTTTTAAAGCTCTATTAAATTATTAATGTGAAAATTGATATTAATTTGCAACAATTTGTTAAGTAACCAAATGATTTATAAGTGGAAATGTCAATATCGCAATTAAATAGCATCCTAACTATTGTGTTTTAAAAATTGATTATTAAGTACCAGTGAAAGCTCAAAGCCTACAAAACTCTCAATCTCGAGCTTAAGCGACGAGCTCGGCTCGAAACCAGAGTACTCGCAGAGCCCAAATATTTACATTCAGACTCGCCTCGGTGGCCGAATGGCCCAAACTCTCGTGATAGACCGGACTGCCATGGGGGGGAGGGGGTGCTCTGCAATAAACCTAAGACTACTATACAACCGAGACTGTACTGGTTTTATTCCATCAGAACCAATCAGGAGGGAGAAAGGGAATAACGCAGGACACCGAGATAGACAAGTAAAAGGAACAATTGACAAACAGGACCCGGACATTGACTGCCGATATTCTATGAAACTATCACTTTGTGATGTTCCAGGTGAACGATATTGCATTCCATCCCATACACGGAACTCTGGCGACCGTCGGGTCTGACGGCAGTTTCAGTTTCTGGGACAAAGACGCTCGTACCAAGTTGAAACCCTCGGAGGCCATGGAGCAGCCAATCACGCGTTGCTGTTTCAACAGCAATGGCCAGATATTCGCTTACGCTGTCAGCTATGACTGGTCCAAGGTAAGCTCAACATTTAGTTGGAAGATGGCCATTCACTGGGTACTAGTCGAGAGAACGGCCTTGCGGTGGGAATGTCGGAACACGACTGTCAATGGGGCATTTGACCAATCTGACCCGGCCACAGGACGACTTGAATATATTTCAAAAATAATAAGAAACTGATCAAATCCACTATTTTATAAATCTGAATGTTCATTTTACCTTTGAATCCTGAATTGGGAAATAATATAAACACAAGAAGAAATAGGACTGTACCAGTTTTGGTTAACTGTTACATTACTGGTCTGGGGTCTGGTTTTCACAACTCTCTTGGTTTTTGTGTTTTTCCAATAAACGTTCAGTTTGTTGTCAAGGGTTGTGTGACGCTGATTTAAACATGAAAATACAAACTCAACTGAAGCAGTTTAGTGGATATTTATACACACTCCTTTTGAAACAACTACTTGGTAGTTTGCGCCGCGCTCGAGCGGCTAGCAACCGCACGCATAGAAAATAACAAACTTTGTTTTTATGATGTAAATCCTGGGTAAAATGTGTGAAGAACCCACCACACAAAGGTGACATCATCTAGAGTAGTAATAAGTCACACATTCTAACATCAATACAATAATATACCAGCATTGTTACCTTCATCAAACAGGAAGATTACTCCATCTTACTCTTATTCCTTTGTTTCCCCTCTTTCTTTAGTTTTATCAATTTCCATTATTATAAAATTATCTAGCCATTGGGCCCCCTCATTTTTAAACAAAACACCTCACGGTTACTTGGAGGCTCCGTTGTTGCGATGATCCAGGGTCGTGTCCCCTGGTGACTCAGTGAGATATTCAGAAGCCAGGATCGGCCCACGCCATCAGGTTTGTCCAAAGACAAGTGTGAACCACCAGTAAGCAGTGTCAACATTTTAATATTTGTAACTTGTAAAACTAATAAAGGTTTCAATGGAGCTTAATTCTCTTATAACTAATATTTATTTTACCTTTTTTCCCAGGGCCATGAGTTTTACAATGCGCAGAAGAAGAACTACATCTTCCTGAGATCTTGCTACGATGAGCTGAAGCCCCGCAGCTCCTCCTAGAGGAGAGTGAGAGATTCCTTCTTGTGACGTAATATTGACTCACAAGCTGACGAGTTTAAGAGGCTCGTTGTTTATTTTGTTTTGTATCCAAGTGTCCTGACAGTGTTTTTGAGTTGGTGCAGTAATATTCACATCTGTAAAGTTTGGAAATGTCTCCATTAGAAACCATAGTTTGTCGCGTGTCTGAAGACCCTCGATGAGTCCTTGTATTTACAACTGTTGGCCTCGGTTCATTCTCAGCGAGTGCAAGTTATTTTAACATTTCTTCATTCCACTTGAGTTTTGTACGCCATTGTTAGATCTTAGCAACTTTTGATCATTAAATGTTTCGACCATAAAATGTTTTCCGTGTCAATTTTTTAATATTAAATTTAATGTTTTGTTGTACGAAGAGGAACTGACACCAGTTTGTGTGTCCTAACTCTGGTTCAGGCAAATGTGGTTACATTTCCAACACTCCTCCCTACATCGTTGTTGGAGTTAAATTAGGCCGGTAGTTAAAGCTAAAAACTTGCTCAACTTCAATACAGGGTTCTTACAGACATGAAACATAAACTGTTACTTCTCGGGCTGCCAAAAGCTAAACAAGTCAATAGAAAAAGGAATTATAAACCGTACAGAATTTTAAATAGTTGGAAAACAAATGTTCACTAAATTTAATGAACAGAGACGACTATAAAGATAGAAATCTAACTTTGTCACTTCACTCCTTGGTTTATTGGTTAGTGCAACCATTCTAGATTCAGTACATATCGTAGTATGGCTAGAACAGATGTAAGCGCTAAGATGGATGGGAGACGAACTAATAGCTATCCGCAGGCATTTTAGTGCAAAACTGTAATTACAAGTGCTTAAAATGTCAATAGGTAGTCTGAAATTTTGAAACTATTATTACAAATGATGGCCGGTTTTAGAACAACTTATATAAAAAATGTCAAATGCACATGAATTAATTTTTTTAAATGTAGTAAATTAAAGAAAACATTGTATTTCATCAACAGTAGCGCTAATGTGTTAGTAAGAGAAGTTACCACTGTATCCCCTTGCCCCAAAGGGACCCCAACCCGTGGGCGCGACTATCTCTAAGTCAGATATTCCACGCCCCAGTGCATCTTTACAGCCATTCTTTACAACCCTTTTAAAAATAAATATGGAAACATGGAAATTCCAGGTCTTTAGAGGACTGTATGAACCCTGTTAATAAAAAATATACATTTACTTTTTAGAAATATATTTCAACAATAAAAAATATCAAACACAACAAATAAGTTAGCATGGACATGTGTGTAGCAATGATCTTGCCAGCCGTGACCTTGGTGTGTCGGTCAAGGCAGGGAAGCTGTCCCCAGGTCCAGATAGTCACGTGACAACTCTCCCATAGCACCATCTTGCACTGAACCCCCACTGCTTGGTCTTGTGGGTGCTATTCTACATTTTATAACAATCTACTTGGAGGGTTAAAATGAACACTTTTGAGGGGCAAGGGCAGAGAAAATCAGCTCAGCTCTACTTTCAAGTAATCCTAAGATCCCGGGTGTAAAATCAGTAATAGATAATTTCACATGTCTGTTAGTAAAAGTGATGTAAAGTGAGCCTGTCGAGAGTCCGACATATCCAGCCTCACAGAACTTACGTTGCAGTTGGAGTCTTAACCTAACTATCCCTTCATGTTGGCTTCATCACTTATTGGACATTTTTAAACTGTGGCAATTCATTGTATATTACAAAGTTTCTTTTCCCCTCTGATGGTAATTTACAATTTCTGTGTTCTTTGGTATGTTAATAGCATGAAGCCTTGTTATGAGACTAGAAAAGTATCTCATCTCTTGACAAACCCACAAAATAAACATGTTTTGATAGCAACATGTTTTACCACAAACATTAAACCACTAGAATTATTTTCACAAGTTTGGACATCAGAGTACCCAGTTATGGCTTATGGACAACGTGCGTTCTTATTTACATCAAAACCTGACTATCAGTTCACAGGTGGACAAAATGTCCTCTTTTCCAAGACAAACGTGCATTTGTTGGCGTCCAAAGCCGACACAGTGGTTAGTATTCCCGTCGAACCGGGGTTCAATTCCCCACTGGGGTGACTATATAATGTAGAGAACAGATAAGATAGAAGATTCATAATGACACCAAAGTCCAGCAGCCGATGACCACATGTCGCCATTAGAGAATAATCTCGTTCTTGAAGCTCCGTGTCAGTTCTTTGTATGGGAGAACAATCGAGTTGAGAAGAATCACCTCTGACGGGATCAGTGACGCTGCAACCTGCGGTCAACACACAGATAACGTTACAACAGGAGGTGTTATCAACAAGATCACCTCTGACGGGACAATGACGCTGCAACCTGCGGTCAACACACAGATAACGTTACAACATGAGGTGGTACACAGTACCGAGTGTTATCAACAAGATCCAGTGATCGCAGCTTACCCAATATAGTGATGGAGGGATTCAGTCGGCCATCACTATTGAACAACGGGGGGTTGTCCATCTTGGCGAATGGTTTGTTGGGGTTAGGATCGCACGGGGTCCCCTCAACTCTGGTCCACTGCCCCACCCGACTGTCTCGCCCCACGATGCTGTGCAGGACTAGACTATGATCTGAAATATTGGCTCCGGCCAGGACTATGGACTCTCGGATACGAACGCCCGCACCGATGACGCACCCTGGTCCCACGCTCACGTTGGGGCCAAGCTGGAACAATACAAGATACTCGTCTTGTCTCCTGAGAGGTTGTGTAACAATATAATAACCATCACCCGTTAGAAGTGTTATGTCCAACTCACCGTGGCAGAGCAATGCACCGTCGCCGTGGGGTGGATATGAACGTCTCCTATGATCCGACACATCTCACCCTCACCCCTGTCTCCGTTCGGCACCAGTCTCTCCCTGTGTCGCGTTCTGAACAGTTCCAAGAAGTGTCTGTTGGCGTAGATAGTGGACCCGGCAGTCTTCAACTGGGACCACCAGGTGTTGGTCTGCATGGCAAACACTTTCCCTGTCCCGGCGAGAGGCATCAAGATATCCTTCTCGAGGTGAATAACGGCCGCTTCCATTGCGCTACCGACACCGTCACTGGACAGATGTAACCGAACAAAAGGTTTCAAAGGCCCTCGATTCACAAACACACACGATAGCAACGTACTTGTAATAGTTCTGTCACAAGATAGCAACGTACTTGTAATAGTTCTGTCACTAGATAGCAACGTACTTGTAATGGTTCTCAATGTACTTGTAATAGTTCTGTCACAAGATAGCAACGTACTTGTAATAGTTCTCAATGTACTTGTAATAGTTCTGTCACAAGATAGCAACGTACTTGTAATAGTTCTGTCACTAGATAGCAACGTACTTGTAATGGTTCTCAACGTACTTGTAATAGTTCTGTC
>CABFOW010007252.1:0-13086 GCA_902141385.1 Timema californicum | reverse complement strand
ACATCCTTCTAACTCGCCCCCCCCCCCCTCCCTTCTCCGATCGTTTTTCTATTAATATTTTTTATGAATAAGAAGTTTTTAAATTTGTATTAAAATTGTTTACTAGGAATTAAAAATATATTACACAGCTACAAACAAAAAAAATGACATAATTTACTGATTTAATGATGAATGTATTTCATATTTTGAGTAAAATATCATTTTCCCGGATTTTTATTGTGATTTACCAAATTCCCCGACTTATTCCCGTTTTTTCCCCCACCACTTATAATTCCCGTTTTCCCTGATTTTCCCGGATGGTAGACACCCTGTTTATTGAGTAAGCTTGATAATTATTAAATCTGCGACTCTCCTTAATAATCCAAGTCAAGGCTGAAGTTTTCTAAGCCTCACACAGCCCTCGTAGTTTCTATGGAACCATCCATAACCACCGAGGTATTTACACGGGTCTTTCTGTGATTGTATCGTATTCCGGGAATACTTTGCAACATTGGTTCCATCCAGGAGGTCATCAGGCAGCCGCTGTCCCTCCCTCCTGACTCTGTACCACCGACAATAGAACCAGTGCCATGATCACACTTTGTCGGGTGTCTCTTTCAACAAAATGTCACCGAGACATGACTCGGGAGATCAAGCCGCAACTTACCAAACTGCCATTTCCCGTCTGTTGATGGAATTCCAACATTTCGACCAATGGGAAGTCTGCACACACATCTCCGTTGAGAACAAAGAACGCCTGTGGGTTGCCGGAGCGGATCTGGTCACGGAAATGGTAGATGCCCCCGGCGGTGCCCAGAGCGGTGAATTCTTGGAGGTAGCTGCGAATAAAAACATTTCCTCATACTCTCTATAATCAATGGCTGAGCTGGATGTCGAGAACACGACTACTGTACGCTGACAGTATTTATAGTTTTATTTCATGACCAGGTTTTTTCCACTTCCAGCTGAATAAAAACAAGTAATTTCAATCAATTACCTTTGGCCTCGCAAATATCTTCTAAAACAAAATTACCATAAATTAATTGAATAGCTTTATGGTTTGTGAATATAGTAAAGTAAAAAACTGCACCGAGGAAGTTAGAATTGCACGTTTAGTGTCTCGTCTAGATCAGCTAGAGTCGTTTGTCGGACACGCACTCACAAGACGCGTTTTGTGTCTCGTCTAGATCAGCTAGAGTCGTTTGTCGGACACGCACTCACAAGACATGTTGCATTTGTTTCCTGAGTGTCTGCAATTAATAAGTCTATACATAAACATTACTGTTATCAGCCTCATGAGGGGATACTTGAATAAACAGGTAGCAGTTCCAGTCTAGAAAACAGAGATCGACTGCTGGAGGTGCATAGTGCTGACTACATGACACCCTCTATCCACAAATGTCGGCACTGTCTTGTTTAGTTGGAAAATGCTAGTTCACTACTACTTGTTTCTGATTGGCTGACTACATTAATGAAGGATGCGGTGTCTACTCAACTTGGCCAATGAGATTTCCAACTTTTTCCTGATCTCCCCTCCTAAAGTTGTCACACCCTTCCCCCACGTGTTTTAAAATTCAAATAAACATGTTTTTTTTATTTGTATTAACATGCCGGGAGTCTACTGGGAATTATATAATGATAACATACAAACCTCTCACAGCTATTCCTGTTTCGGACCTGTTGATATTCACACCCCTACCTGACTAGGCCTGTTGTTATTCACACCCCTACCTGACTAGGCCTGTTGTTATTCACACCCCTACCTGACTAGGCCTGTCATAGCTTCATATGTCTTATAATATAACTTAGGCACAAAATCCAGCCCCCAGCCATTAAGTTATCAATGTGAAAGTGTAGGACGTTTCACACCAGGCCGGTAATCGAACTCTGGACCCTGAGCTCAATCAGGCGGACACGCAACTGAACGGGCTAAGGTTTCGGATTGTATCACATCGTAATTTACAAATTGCAAATTGTGCTATTCATTTGTTTCCCCGGCTGCGATCAGGCGTCCGACCATCTGACCGCCGGCATGGTGCACGTGCTCTTTTAAAGAACCCCTGATTTGATCGGACCGACAAGTTGTGGCCGCAAGATGGCCGTCACGATAGGTAACTGGCACACAGTATTTAAAATAAGTCGGCTCTCTCGGACATTTTTATTCTGATGTGGATGGATTTTTCTCTACGGTCCGTAGATAGTTTTACAATTCTGATATTTTGTTGTAACTTGTGAAACTCCCGACCTATCGCCGCTTTTCCCCGACCACTTCAAATTCCTGTATTTTCCAAGATGGTAGACACCCTGGACGGAGATAGACAATTTTCTTTTCTTTTTGAAATAAAAGTGCGCTTGCGTGTTCTACTGATACAATACAATATTCACGGTGCAGGTTTGACGAGTACGACTGGTTGTGATGTCTTGCGTCCTATCCAGTGTTCATGTGCACGCCATTGTACACCCCCAGTGGGGGCCTATATTAGGACTAAACAACTGTGGATACATATTACATGACAAATAACAGACAAGCGGGGGAAATGGGGAGAAATGGCCTCATTTATTCACGTGAGAGAGTTAATAAAAAAAACCACAAACCGAACGTTAACTTTGTATTCTTGCATCATCTCGGCCACAAAATGAGATAGTTCTGAAGTTGGATAATATCCCAAGATAAGAATTTCTTTCAAATTTGGAACGTCTGCACACGCCTCGATATGGTGTTGTATCATCGGTAATCCGGCGACTGGGAAAAGCGGTTTGGGTATGTCCAAAGAAAGTGGTCGGAATCTGGTTCCTGAAATTAAATGTCAATATTTTAAAATAGATAAAAATATGTAAATATTAACTCAAAGACTGCTATAAAAAAACTACAATATAGTACCTTTCAAAGGCCCTCCAATTAAAACAACAGCTTTCAACATATTGAGAGAGAAAATCGACGTTTATTACAATTTACTGTGTAATAAATATCTCGCTGTTAAATATGTCTAAGCAGAGATAAGTGTCATCCTAGAGCCACGTAAACGATTATTTACTAACACGAGACGTGTTTAAACACCACGATAGAACAAAACACCAACCTAAGGAGCGTTTGGAAACTATATTTTATTGTAAGACTTTTTCTCCCCCCAAGAAGGTGCTGCAACGGCTAAAGGAAGAAACTATTCAGCACTGGTGCAGGTGGCTCAGTAGATCAAAACCTACCGATCAAATAATTACCCTCAACTGTTTCCAGCCTGTGGCAGGGGGGTCAGTTTAATAAAACACCTCCATCTTCCTCTATAATTCCAAAATTCATCCTTTAGTTGCTTACATTACTCTCCTCTCACTTTTACACACTTTGCTATCTGCTCTTACCATTTCTTTTTTGGTCTCTCTTGCTGTCTTTTTTTCTATATTCCATCATTCTCTTTGGTGCTCTCTCCTTGGTTAGCAACATGGATGAAGCGATGAAATGGATTTATTCTCACCCTAAGGGAAAATTCTGATGAATGTCAATTCTCTCTCAACGATTTAATCAACCAAATTGAAGGGGGTGGTCGCCCGGATTTTCAAACAAACGGAAGTCCGCTTGTTACAGAAGTACGACGATGATTCTTCTTGTTCAAACAATTAATAAACAACCATTTGTATGCTTACGGAATATTGAATATAAAATAATTAAGAACAGTAACAGCTTTCAACATATTGAGAGAGAAAATCGACGTTTATTACAATTTACTGTGTAATAAATATCTCGCTGTTAAATATGTCTAAGCAGAGATAAGTGTCATCCTAGAGCCACGTAAACGATTATTTACTAACACGAGACGTGTTTAAACACCACGATAGAACAAAACACCAACCTAAGGAGCGTTTGGAAACTATATTTTATTGTAAGACTTTTTCTCCCCCCAAGAAGGTGCTGCAACGGCTAAAGGAAGAAACTATTCAGCACTGGTGCAGGTGGCTCAGTAGATCAAAACCTACCGATCAAATAATTACCCTCAACTGTTTCCAGCCTGTGGCAGGGGGGTCAGTTTAATAAAACACCTCCATCTTCCTCTATAATTCCAAAATTCATCCTTTAGTTGCTTACATTACTCTCCTCTCACTTTTACACACTTTGCTATCTGCTCTTACCATTTCTTTTTTGGTCTCTCTTGCTGTCTTTTTTTCTATATTCCATCATTCTCTTTGGTGCTCTCTCCTTGGTTAGCAACATGGATGAAGCGATGAAATGGATTTATTCTCACCCTAAGGGAAAATTCTGATGAATGTCAATTCTCTCTCAACGATTTAATCAACCAAATTGAAGGGGGTGGTCGCCCGGATTTTCAAACAAACGGAAGTCCGCTTGTTACAGAAGTACGACGATGATTCTTCTTGTTCAAACAATTAATAAACAACCATTTGTATGCTTACGGAATATTGAATATAAAATAATTAAGAACAGCGCGTGGGAGGGGGGGGGGGAATCAGACCAACTTGNAATCAGACCAACTTGAAGAAAGACGACTCGTTCGAACCGCAGCTGCCATCATATTCGAATGCATACGATCGCAATTTTAAAACAAAGTAAAATATATACAAAATATCACTGCCATAGTTGAGAGACTACTTTATTTTTGCTGATGTAAGCTAAAAAAAATTAACTTGGCCTCCTGTGAAATTGGTAGAAAAAACTCGCCATTGTGCCGCATGCAACCATTTATTCAGTGAGGCTTCGCTCTATTCTATTGCTATTTCAAATGGGAGTTTGTGTATTTTTATGCAAAAATTCTTAACGAGCAATATAATCAATGTTTTGTTAGCATTTAGGTACTCAACTACATACAATGATGCATTCCTGTTCGAAATATCCTGTATTATGCGTTCATGACATAAAATCAATCTATATACATTCTCTCAGTTCGGATTTTACAATGCTTATTTTAATACCAACACTCTCGATAGTTTAGTCCTTTAATACTTTTCATACCATGGGTAGTATGATATCCATTGTGTGACTCCCTACACTGATATTTTTACAGATCAGAATATTTCACATCTTTCTAGATTTCAGCCAGCAAAAGTATGGGAAGTATGGATTCGTTCTGATAAAAATGTTTTCAAAAACCAAAAGACTTGGGCTTGAAAATTATTACTATTGCAAATATCGAGAGTGTGTCCCTACTCTTCCTAATAAGGTATTGCTATCAGCTTCTGACATTTTGGCTATTTGGAAACTGGTTGATCGCCCCATCGATACTTGGGCGTAATGGCCTTATGGAGGAGGCAACATTTGACAAAACTTGTGTAAAATCCAAGCTGCTATGTCTCCCTATCATAAACGCTCCACCCAATCACTATGGCACTGTCTATACATCTCTTCTTTCCACTGCTGATAAATATAAGGCCTTGAATCTAAACGAACTTTTTTTGTTTGTTCAGTCATTTTTCATGAAAACTCACGACATCATTGCAAGTAGTGACATTCACAAAATTGTACAGAAGTGGAACTGCCAAAGAGCAAGAATGGACCTACTTCAAGGGTTTCCTCCAGTTTATCTCTTATAAATGTGAGATTAAATTCGGCGCATTTTGTGGTTGTATGACAACGGGCATAAAATGCTTTATTATCGGCGTCTATTGCAATGGGAAAACATGTTAAAACGTGCCACGGATATTAATATTCTTTGAAGAATACGAAGAAGTAAAATCGGAGAGCATCGATGAGACAAAAAATTATAGATCTATGAAAATCACAGAAGCAGCTAAAAACATATGTTAGTCAACCTAGACCATCAAAACAGAGCAGATTGCAATGATCATAAGATGGATTGCAGTGATGAATTAGGCCTATTGGGTATACCACCAAAAAACACGTGCAGGTACCTAAATATAGCTCTATCTCATGGTAGCGTGGAAATTAGTTGGTTGTCAGTTTATTTATGTTGTAAACTATCGATATGCAATGAATATTAATTGATATTCTTAAAACATTCGGGTGGAAACAAGCGTTTTCGAGAATCCGTTGAGTGTTTTTCTTGTTAAAGCCGATAGAGACTGTAATCTATTCGACCAACAAAAAATTGTTTTTGACCTAGGTTGTAGGAAATGGTCTCTTTTATAGGCGAGCTTTCACGATTGACTTGGTTACGTCTTGGTATCGAGTGTAATCGACCAAGTGGATCTGACCCAGGCAGAGTGCGAAAAAGTCTTTGAATTCTTTTTGTAAACAAAAATGGTGGGTTTGGTAGAGTAGATCTAACAGCTGGTAGATTACTTAGGTCTGAAAATGTTTATATATCAAAATTGTCAAAGGGGTTACAGATTGTGTAAGTAGTCTAAAAATAAATAACTATTTAAAGGTAATTTGATAACCTCTAGCTTACTGAGTCATCGAAGCTGTATGGTAAAAGTTACCGGACAACCAATCAGCAGCACCTTCGCGAGGGAAAAGATCATCCAAAATATTTAACACATAGACTGTATCCGAATAGTCCAAGGCACCCTGGTCGGACCCTTGAATTTTAGATTTGATGCAGTCTTGATGATTTTACACTTCTCACGCTGTTCATAACGAAGACTGCATCAAACTATTCGAACGGTTACAACTGTATTTAAAATGGCGGAAAACGGAAGTCAGTGCTCTAGCAGACGAAATGATAATACTAAAACTATTGCCAGTCAAACACCGCAACCGACACCGCGAGGACAGCGCACGGCTGGTAGCCTTCGTATCCATGGTGACCAAGACCGCGAGAAGACTGCATATGTATCGTTCGCGACTATTCGAACAGATCCACCCTTGGTCACGGGATTGCCAATACAGCTATCAAGGGCACGAGTCGAGGCGACGCCGCCGCACACGTATACAACGAATATAGCGAAAGTTTTCATATATTTCTTAAGTATTTGATCCGTGGACAAGTGCATGCCTGCACGGGTAAAATACCCTTTTTTTTAATTGATACAGAGAAAGTTTTCATATCATTAAGTATTTTATCCGTGGACAAGTGCACGCCTGCACGGATAAAATACCTATTTTTTTAAAATTCGGATACAGAGAAAGTTTTCATATATTACCTAAGTATTTGATCCGTGGACAAGTGCACGCCTGCACGGATAAAATACCTATTTTTTTTAAATTATTGTGCAGTTTTTTGAAACTTAATAATTTATAAGTTAACATTCAAAATATTTGATCTCCTTTAGCGGAGTAAGGAGGTTGAACAGATGGTATCAGAAGTTGTGTCGCTCCTGGTAACTGTGGCTTCCTCAATGGCAGGAGAGTTAGACCTGCCAAGTTCAATTTTAACAATGACCGGTAAAAATCGGAAGTTGGGTTATTCAGAGGTGTGCGACGATTTAGCAGCCATAATCATAGATCTACTAGGATCAAAGCCCGTAATGGTGTCCAAGGAAGATTGGTCTGAGTTGGCTATATGTTATTGTGATTAGTTATTTAAATATGATACAATGGTATTTTAGAAACAACGGGAACTAAAAGGCAAACCTTGAGCATTTAATGTTTACTTGTGATTTCCATATTGTAGCGTTGAGTGAAACTTGGCTGAAGTACCAAGATAATTTTAGGATTTGTAGGTCTGATAAACCTGCCCGGACGGGAGGTGTTGCGCTGTTAATTAGGTCAGACATTCGATATGGTAAAATAACATCAGACTATTTTCAAAGCTTTTTATGGAAGTTTGTAGGGTTAAAAATATTTCCCTCTGGTAGGACATTTTCAGTTATAGCTTTGTACAGCTCTACACCAGATTACTTCGATATTAATTTATGAGAACAATTTGTCGGTTGACTACCTTTACCGGTTATTACCTGCGTGGACATGAATGCGCATTGTACTGTGAAGCTTCCTTTACATAGATATTCTATTTGAACTCAGAATTCAACAACAACTTGGTTAATTAAAATCTTGATAGCGAAGTGAATGATGGTGATAAGGTTGTTCTGCTTATTAAAACCAAATTAGAAATAACATCCCAAGTAAATATTGAATCAGCCACAGGAACTTATAGTGAAAACTAAAATAATCCTGTTTCTTTGTTTAAGTCACCATTCAAAGCTGTATGGTTTTTTTCAAAACATACCATCAACATCCAAACAAACTCATTTTCTAACCCAATCTACCTTCACCTTAAACAAAACACGCTATATTTTGGGCCTGACATCACAATCACCGGCAAAAAAAAAAGAGGAAAAATTTCACCTGTCTTAACTTCAGAAGGCTGGAAAAAGTGTCGTATGAAGAAAAAGGATGAAAAAAGAGGAAGCTTGATCAAAAATAAGAACAAGCAAAGGCTAGGTTTAAAAAACGAAAACAACAAAATCCAATGATTTATATAGCTCAGAAGAGGAATATATAGAAAGTGGGGATATTTTTGAAGATGTGAACATGTTTGAAGAGTCTGAAAAAGAAACTTGTGAAATCATGCATTGCAGTGTTGGGGACTGTGTATTAGTAAAGTTTAGTGGAGGCAAAACATTTGTTCTATCCTTATGTAAGTGTTGTTAAAAAAAAATCTCCATATAATGAATTTGAAGTAATGTAACTGAAATGTAAACGTGATAATAACTCAATTTTTAAAACGAATGAACCAGATTTATTTGTAGTGACTACAACTGTAATCCGAGGGGAAGTTACCACCGCCTTTACTTTATGGGGCTGGGAATATGACCACGTAGCATATGTGTTTGTAAAACCTGTGGACGTTTTTGAAAGCAATTAAATATTAACTTCGTATTAGCTTCATATTAATCTGTGAGAATTTCGCCATTTGTGTAACTATAGGCTTCAATGACAATTACTTAAATACCCCGTGTCTTTATGTAATTAATATTTGTTTAATAATTTAAAGTTTGAAAGTGTATTAATACCCTTTGATATTAAGTGATTTATTATAGTATTGCTTACATATGAATATTATGTATGTGAAGGGGAACCATGTTTTATCACAAAATGTTTCAGACTTTAGTGCCAATCGTCAATTGTCAATAAAAACCACACTCAAAATTTTTACGTGTTAATAACTGATACAGATAACAGACAGACTTTAAAATAAGTAATATAAATTTAGTTTTAATAATGTAATGTTATAATAAGGCTTAAGCTATCTTTTTTCCTAAGTTTAATTATTTATGATAATTGTTAAATTGTCCTATAAATGCTTTAGTTAAATATTATTGTAGTAGTGTCAAAGCATGGTGTTTACCTTAGTATATTAATCTGTCCTGTACAGTGCCAAATTGTTTTTTATTGTTAGGATAATGCGTGTCTTCTATGTTTTTGTGGTGTACCCCCTGTTTTCAAACTGTACAAGACTCTCAATGTATCCGAACATTATCTAACTAAGCTCTGTCGTCTTGATATGTATCCTTGACAGTCGCATCGGAAGTCACGTGACCACTGATATGTCCGAATTGTACCAAGGATGCTGATGCACCCTTCACACACCCTTGTACCAAGGATGGAAGCAATACGTTGTAGACACGTCCTTGGTGCGCAGTGTTTTACTGGCAACTGTTTTATTATGCTTTGTTCGTTTTCTAGTGCTCAGAACTTTACTTCTTTCACCATTTTAAATTATACGAGATACTAAAACAGATAATTCTTATAATATCAGGTTCGTTATTTTGAAAAATTAATTAATTAATTTATGCAAACATTTTTATCACAGAAAGTAGTAAATTGATTATTGGGACACTTTAATTTTCGTAAACCAATAGAAAAACTGTCACGCCACACAACAAAATGGTGTAGATATTAAACGCCGTAGGCTATTTATTTTCATGGGTTCTGACAGCTGGCGTTTGACGTAGTTTCTAAGATCATTGATAGATGGTAGCGCTGCGGCCCCAAGGCAAGGGCTCCTTGCCGTTCTGATTGGCGGATGTAATTTTAGATAGGAAGTGAGTGTACTGTGGGAATTCATCAAGTTTAAACTCAAGGATCCTCGAGATTTTGGACACAGACTATGTCTCTTCTCATCATTTTCCCATTCTTCCTTCATAAGAGTGATATATGTTTTCCTCATTTGTTCTAAATTTATAACTCTATTCTTGAGCACAAACCAATGTTATATTAAAGGACATCACATATAGTCCTATGTACTGAAAGTAATTGATAAAAGGTAAATGTAGAGTTAACTAATTGAAATTAGAGCTAACAAATAAAATTTTGCAATGCCAAGAATAAAATGAACAAGATGATTATTTAATTTGGGCAGCCATACTAATATGCACAGAGCAGTAATTTCACTGGAGATGAAACGCCTGTTCTTATTTCCTAGTATCTTTATGCTTGCTTATGTCACGTTTAATTTTTGGTGTCTTCTGTCTGAGTGTTTTTTTCCCCTTCCCGACCGTAAACTCTGTGAAGTGACTCTGAAAGTTCACCTGAGAACTTCCCTTGTATTGTCTCCATTTACATCCAAACACTTGCTGGTTCGAACCTGATAGGTTGTCTTTCTTCGCACTGGTTGTACCCTCCTGATGGTTACGATGAGGAGAAAACATGAACCTCAGGTTTTTAGACGAATCTGGTTCTACTTTATCTACTGACGGTGACATCAACAAAGGTTTGTGGTGCTCGTCACTTTTCACTGAAAATGATTTATTCAACAAGAAAGATTCTACATGGTTTATCTGTCTTAATTGAAGGTCATAATGGGAAGTGGCTTTATCCGTGTCTCTTTTTCTGTCTTGATTTATAATTTCATCTCGTTCTTTACATTGTTTGTGAATTGTGTCGTAAAGAGAATTAATCAAATCTTCTTTTTCTCGATGGTTAACTTTCATTTCTTCAACATTTTGGAGCAACTTTGTGTTTTGTGTACGCAAGGTGTGTACAGTTCTATCAAGTCTCTCAATGTCATCATCGTAAAGCACACTCTTCATTCTCAGTTCTGTTTCCATAGCTTGGAGCTTACACAAGTCGACACTTGTCTGCTCGGCACGACCCGGCTTTTCACTTTGTAGCTCTCTGTCGATGGTTGTGATGTAATTCTTTATTTCTTTGTGGTAGTCTTCAAATTTCTCCCCCCATGCTTGATTTATCTGGAATTTCATTTCTTCTTCGTTGATCAATCTTTCCTGCAGTTTTTCTTTCAAGATTGCTACCTCAGTTTCATGTTCTATTTTCCTTTTATCTCCTTGCTCCTTGAGTTCATCTTCTCTTTGCCTCAGTAAATTATTCAAGCCATCCTGTTCCTTTAGAAGTGCAGCTTTCTCAGATTTATATCTATTCAACATTTCATTTTCTCGTTTGGTTGATTCTTCCAAATATTTGTTGAAGTTTTTTTCTTGTTCTTCATATTTCTTTATGTTCTCTGAAAGAGNGATTGTCGATTTTAAACTCTAATTGCTTGCATTGAAATAAAGATTTACCTAATTCCCTTTGGGAGTTTTGATAGTTTTCAAAAAAATATATATTCTGCTCCTGTAAGACACTTATTTCTCCTTCTTTCGCTTCGAGTTGAGCTTTCAGGGTACAAGTATTTGATTCTAGACGATGGATAAGGCCATCTTGAAGCTTTTTACTGTGCTCTTCATTTTGAACTCTATTTCTCAACGCGTTAATATCTTCGAACTGGTTTGATTCTAAGTTTAGAGTTGGATCACTACATGGTTTGTGGAACTTGCTCTCAACAACCTTCATTTCACCGTCCTCACTCGATACACCCGGGAGTCGCCCTTTGGGTGGTTTTAAAAATGGATTCCCCTTTTCTGACTTTTCTGTTCTGTTTGTGACATTCTTGTCATTTTTCAATACAAAAATTAAATCGTCTTTAACACGCAGCTCATCTTTAAGCTTAGAGTAAGTTATGGATAATTGATCGTTGGTTTCTTGAAGTTTCTTAATATCTTCAGCATGTTTAAGGGTCATTTTAGCATTGGCTGTCCTGAAAGTTTCCAGTTTCTCTGGCATTTGGATGTAGTCCTTTAACTGACCTTGTAGCAGTTTTATCTCCTTTTCTAACCTCTGAACTTCGTGATAGACCAAATAGGAGACACCGCAATAGTGGCAAACTGTGGCATCTCGTGGACAGTCCACCAAGTCTTGTGGTAATGGATACCGTGGACTGTGTGTCTCCATCAGAGACAGACAGGAAACTAGTCTATAACAGAACAATAACAGCTCGGAGTTTCTTGACAGATAGAATATAAATACTCACAATAGCCTCTCATACGTGCATCTTCAAATGAATACTATTTCTGCGGGTATACCATGTAGATATTATTAATACAATACATTTAGAGCTCAAATAATTTAGTATCTTCTATAATTAATATTTTCGATTACTTTCCAAGGAGAACAACTTTTGGTGGATGAGTTCCACGCCAATAGTTTCTCTAAGTAATTTAATGGGCCTGTGCTCTTACAACGAAGTTTGACGAACACTTGAGTATATTATAGCGCAAATGCACGGTGTGAATTATGGGGGAAAGCACGCTATTATTTATTCTATTTACCTTGCATTTATAAATGCTAGTTAGATCCAGTGGCAGCTCTTGAGTAAACTTCAAGAACGGCTGATACCTTAAAAATTGTCAAATTAGGTAGACAACAGCTTAACTTATACCATCCTATACTTAACTTACAAATTATATTAAATTAAAAAAAAAATGAAAAGCATAAAGTTAATAGGAGTAAATAAAATATATAAAGTTATAATAAAAGTTTAACAAATCACTTGGTTTGAAGTCGAAGACTGTACATTGTGAAACACACAGTGGCTGTAGAGGAACACTGTGGCTGTAGAGGAACACAGTGGCTGTAGAGGAACACTGTGGCTGTAGAGGAACACAGTGGCTGTATAGGAACACTGTGGCTGTAGAGGAACACTGTGGCTGTAGAGTAACACTGTGGCTGTAGAGTAACACTGTGGCTGTAGAGGAACACTGTGGCTGTAGAGTAACACTGTGGCTGTAGAGTAACACTGTGGCTGTAGAGTAACACTGTGACTGTAGAGGAGTACAGTGGCTGTAGAGGAGCACAGTGAGTGTAGAGGAACACAATGGCTGTAGAGGAGCACAGTGGCTGTAGAGGAACACTGTGAGTGTAGAGGAACACTGTGAGTGTAGAGGAACACTGTGAGTGTAGAGGAACACTGTGAGTGTAGA
>CABFOW010007251.1:0-25405 GCA_902141385.1 Timema californicum | reverse complement strand
CTGGTCCCAATATCACCCATAATGTTTCATATGGTGTAGTTGTGTTTAGTTTCTGGTCCTAGTATCACCCATAATGTTTCATATAATGTAGTTGTGTTTAGTTACTGGTCCTAGTATCACCCATATTGTTTCATATGGTGTAGTTGTGTTTAGTTACTGGTCCTAGTATCACCCATAATGTTTCATATAATGTAGTTGTGTTTAGTTTCTGGTCCTAGTATCACCCATAATGTTTCATATAATGTAGTTGTGTTTAGTTACGGGTCCTAGTATCACCCATAATGTTTCATATACTGTAGTTGTGTTTAGTTACAGGTCCCAATATCATTCATAATATTTCATATACTGTAGTTGTGAGTTATTGGTCCCAATATCATCCATAATATTTCATATAGTGTATTTGTGTGTAAATACTGGTCTAATAATGGGTTATGTATACATATCAGTCAATTAGTCGTAGTCACAAGGAGATTATAATTTATAAAATATGGTTCTATACATGTGGAAATAGATATTGATAAACATTTAACGAAAATCTTCCTCAATTTTCTAAGCTGGGATTCTAGCCTGGAACTATTCGTTATTATAAAACCAGAATAAATCAGTTTAGTATTTATACGTACGATCTATAGTAATAATAATAATAATAATAATAATAATAATAATAATATGACTATCTAGATCCAAGAAATCACTCTAATTGCTAGCTTATAAAATTTTTTAATGGAAAAATTGGACGTCAACTTGTTTACACCAGAGCCCGCATCATTGGGTGCATCTAATAAAGGTCAAAATCATCTAGTCTGGATAGGAAATAGTGTCAAGGATTGAATCTAGGCTTGTAGGTTTTAAGAAGTTTACTCGCCATATTTTAAGGTAAAACTCGATGTACAGATACATGCTATCAACATCTTAACTTAAAAAATAATATCCTAAAACCAGAAATGAGATTCTGGTACTTGATATTCAAATATGTCCTTATAGCTTCAAGTACCCCAAACCTTTTGCTAAAGGATGGTCTGGCTGTTGTGTTTATTTAAGAATTCCATTAACTTTATGGTGTGTTCTAGAAGAGATATTGCTGTCAAGTTGTATCGTTTTATTTAAAAGAAGAGACAAAATTCATATATGAAAATATGAGTCCTGAAACTCTAAGCTACGGTGATTGATGTGATAACCATAATCTACTTTTTATCACATTAAACCATAGGATAACATTCAAGTTGTTTTTTTTGCAGCTTATGAAACAATTTATTTATTTTTTATTAAAAGTGGATGTTACTGCCAAGTGATATAAAAGCTATACAATTGGGGTGTGATTTATTTTAAATTACATACATGCATGCATACAAACATCATATTTTACACATAGTTGAATATTCTTTCTTAAAAGATCATTTTGGCCTAAAACAAATTTTCAGTTAATATAAGATTTAGAGAAATATTTCTAATGTTTCAGTGTGATAAGTGAATCCAGTGCGCGACAACCCGGATATTAGATTCTGCATGTGACATCATAAACTATAGGTCATGTGCCCGCTGGCCGACAGAACGCTATTCACTTTCGTCTATTCTTCAGTGCTGTTCATCTTCTCAACTGTTTCACACACCAATCTTACGCATTAAGGCTTCAAACTAGAGATGAACTTTCTATAAGGAATTCTTAACCATCATTACAAGATGCGAATGACCACCATAAATTATTTATCAAACTCGCCTTCCATGACATGCTTTTTTGGTTTCTTCACAGCTGGTTATGGAGTACACGTCCAATGTTTCTTATTATTTATGGTGTATGCGACTAATTTCCAGCGATTTTAGCATATTATTGAGATAATTACTAATTAACTATTGCGATGTCCATCTTCTGAGACGTAGATTCTACTTATATAATTTTGTTTCAATAAAACACTTTTTATTTTAAATTTATTTATTATATTTAACTTCGCAACTATTTAATTATTTTTTAAATACACATTTAGTGCGATTTATATCAGGATTACGTTAATAAACCCGGATTCCCGTTGAACAACGTGCACAAGAGTTGAAGTTTCAACCGAGAGTGAACGAATTATCGTCCTTTGTATCAGGACTTCTTGTCCGAACAAAGGAGGATGAGTTATATCGGAATGTCCCCAAAAGCTGATGATAACAAAAGTTAGTACCAATAAAATAAAAGCAGCACTAGTGTGGTGTGGTTACCAAATATAATGATATAAAGATTATTTAAATTAAATAAAACAAAATGTCTTAATAGAGGGATAGAAAATTATACCACAAATAAAAATAAATATTTTAAGTTCAAAAAAATATGAAATATAAAAATGAGAAACATTACATGCTTTTAAGTTTCTTCGTAAAACATTTTACCATGTACCATAAATAGAATATGTGATCAATGTTAGGAAACCTCATCCTAACTAGTTTTTTAATTCTTTGTTGTCGGTCTAACAGAAAGAGAGAAAGATTTACTTTTTTTTCCTCCATTCGCATTAATATTTTCTCGCACACTGGTTTTTCAAGTTCACCTTCAATTACACCTTTTTGTAAGATTATCAAATCTAGAACCTTATTCAATTTCAAGTCCATGACGTATGTGACATATTTGGCACGAAATTCCGGTGAATCATTCTGACCATCTCCTGTCACCCACACCTCTCAGTTCTGCTGCGAATCCAGTAATCGTTCCTTCTGCTAGAAAAACGTAAATCTCACAACCGGTGGGACAATTTTTTCTATTATTAAATAGAATTTAAACTTAAATTATAGCTTAGAGATCACAAACGAAGCGTTTCAGATAGTATAGTCGTTTTGCTTGCTGTGGGCTCTGCTCTCAAAACCGCAATGAGTGTAAATTAATCTAATTATAGCATTGTTTTGAACGTTGATAATTTTTTTTTACCTTATTCTAGCTGTCCTATAAATGTGATAGAAAATTTATAAATGCTTGGAAAATATTTACCTAAAAAAAACTAGCTCTGGTGCAATCCGATTTTTGAAAGGTCTTAATGTTTAGTCACAAGAGGCCTCCAGAGAAAGTTCTACACCAAAATTAAGTTTATCCACCAGTTTTCATTTTTTCGGTGGTTAAAAATTAATGTTTTTAACTTTTTGGAACTTTCCCGTTGGTTATAGGCTAGAAGCTATAAGTTTTCCAAATTTCAAGTTTATATCTCATCTGGAAATGGGTAGACATTAATGTCAGTGAGTGAGTCAGCCATGTGGTTTTATAGTATAGTGAAGTGATGATTAAACGTGTCAAAACTCAAATACAGCGCTGATACTGAGTGCGACTGAGCCTAAATGACAATATTTATATCAGGATTGAGACTACCGTCCATGTATGTGGTTATTATGACAAACCGTAGACCTTTTTAGACAACTCCAGATAATATTCCTCCCATCATTAACAATGGTATATTTTAGAAGAGCTAAATATTAATGGTACATTTTGCCAAAACACAAGAAACATTTCTCGAAACAAAGACCAACTATTAGTATCCTCTTCTAAAGCAGCACTACTCGTTTGTTCATTGTTATCATTGCTGTCACATTCAGAAAGATTAAAGGATGAGTCATTTTACTTTACGTCCTCATTATCTGACATGTCCCTCCTCATTGATATATATATATTTCACTTGCGAGTTCACATTGAATGGACAGCTCTAATGTTAGCTGTGTAATCCTTGCCAATACTTATGTTCAGCTCCATAGCATCAGTAGATGTAGCAGTAGGACTGGAACCGAATGTTTTGCTAGTGTTAGCGATGATTTAACTTACGATTGGTTTTGTTATGTAAGAGGAAGTCTGCTTTGTAGCCGCCAATGCATCTAGACATTTCAAAAACTACGTGGAACACACCTCAGATTTTAATTGTCTTTTATGGGTTTTAAACTGAGGCACAGGTTTTTCTTTTAAAAGAGAGGATTGATTAAAATATAACTCTCTAAAATGCTTAGAGCAAACGACACTAGATGCAAAGGGCACCCAATTCTTCCTGTTAGCTCTATTCAACCATTTCTTACATCGCACTAGAGATTTTTCCCGATTTGGGAACTAATGGCATGATAAATTAGTTTAGAATTTTTTCTTCTGCAATTAATTTCATCCAAAAACACAACACTTTTTAGTCCCTATGCTTGTTTAGAAAAAATACTTTAATAGCTGAAAAAAATCAGATAAAATACCTTCTTTTAGCAAAATAATTCAACAATAATTAATTAAATCATAAAAATATTCGACTTACAAGTAAAATATAAGTAAAATCACTAACGATGTAAAACGTATTGAAAACATCCAGTCAGGCAGTAGGCCTAAACGTATGGTTATTTTTTTTTTGTAATGTGGCATTTATTTTACTATCAATTTTACTAAGACATAAGCGTACAAACCGAATAGGTAGTAATACGCGGTGCTCAGTATTATTACTAAGACATACTATAACGAATATCTTTGTTCGATAAAATTAAAAATGGCTGTTTTCACGGAAATAAACAAATGAAGCAGGCACAAATACAACACTTCACTATCGCACAACAAAACACGCAGGAAACTTATCCACGGCAATTCAAACATCACTAGACGTTGACACTGTCGCAACTAGTGTGTATGGTTTATGACGTCACCAGTTACCAAGCCGCACGCAGTATATCGAACACTATTCATCGCACTCCAAATCAAAAATAAATATGTGTTCTTTATTTTTGTTGCTTTTCTAATTTTATATAACTAAATTTTAGGCCATACTTCTCCTTTTAAAAGAAGCTCAAACGGCACATATAGTAATGTCACCACACATCCTTGGTTCGGATCCTGACGGGTCTTGTATACGACCTGTTCGATTCTCGTCGCTTTTTGTTCGGGCACCAAAAGTTACTATTCTACCATAATTTTATATGTGGTTATATTAGTGCTCATTCATTTATGAACTAATCTCCACTTCTTAGAAAGCAAAGTTTTGGTCTGTATTTCTGATGCCTAAGTTCTATGCGCTTTACTGGTTGCGATTAAGTTTGTATGTAGATTTTTACGGGGAAGGTCTTAGGCTATTAATTAAACTAACTAAATCAGATATAATTGATAGTTTCCAAAGATTTGGTCTTAAAAAGTGTCATCAATGATAAAAAATATAAATCATATTTTACGTAGTTGATTTTGTTGTTGTGAATTCACAGATCTTTTATAAAGGATAGTTTCTGTGCTTTTGTGTTCGCTTACAACTAGAGAGCTACTGGATTGATTGAATGAAGTACATTTACTTTCTCTTCAACACCACGGATAGAAAGTATCGTGATCGTCAAAAAACTCGAACTCAAGATTTTGATAAATGTTTCATGACCCCTAAAAAGTGGTTTTCACAACATCTTCTGCCTGTCCGTCTGTCTATAGCTCGGGCTAGAGTCGAAACTATTTTCCAATTGTGCTAAATATAGGATTTTCGTAAGGTTCCCCTAGAGGGCTTTTTAGAATTAGATATTTAACCCTAAATTTAAGGGTAGTTTACTAAAGGGCAAAGAGATAAAACTCGATTTTCTTGAAATTTGATTCAATGATTTTTATTAAATCTTATATTTATACATTGTTTATTATTATAAATATGAAGGAAATTCTCATTTTCTCATGAACATTACTTTGAGGTTACTCGACAAGGGGAAATTTTACAATTTGCATAATTTCTCGACAATTATTTGAGATACAAAATAACTTATCCTTATAAAGTTGTGGTACTATTGAAGATACAAATATTTTATTTGGAATATATTTTTATAAAACTAATAGTTTATTAGCTGTAAGCAAGTATATATAATTTTTAATTCATGTCTTTGAACATGAATTTAATTCTGATGCTCTTTGGTGGATAAATATGTTTCTCTTTTCTCAATTTTTCTGTAAAAGTGTTCATAGTTCCTGATGTCATATAGTATATAAGTAGCAGGGTATATTATTTCATCTATGATCTTTGATGTAATGCTTTTACAACAATGTACAGTACATACCTATTATTTCGTTTCACAAATCTTACGAGTTTTTGGTAAATGTCTAATGTTAAGACAAAAGAGTGAGAGCGTCTGTGAGATGCACAGGGCCATTTATTTATTTTATGTTGAATTACTCTCGGAATGTTATAAGTTATTTAAAAAGTATCTATGTCTTCAAAGAGATGAGCAGTTACGTTAAAGGCAATACCAATGATGTATATTCTGTGGAGTGGAAAAATCGAGGACTGGCACACGTGCAGCTACCGTTATGACTTCAAGAATAAATTGGACAAAACGATATAGATTTGGCGAAGAGTTCAGAGGTTCCGGATTAAAACATAGACCCAGAGCTGCATGTATGTTTAACTAAACATATGGTACACGGACCACACGGACTTTTAAATCAATCATATCCCCACCTGCAGCAAAAAATATCCAAATCGTTTTGAAAAAACTAGGTTTGCGGGAAAGACGGATAGTCCAAATATATTTGATAGCATCCCAATGAGGGAGAGCGCTCAGCGATGATCCTCTCTTGAGCGTTGGTGATAAACAATTGTTCAATCCTCACATTAATGTGCAATCCAACGTCATTAAATCCATTAAGTATATATGTAAGTAAACTAATAAAGGCATAGATCAATGGAAGCTTAGTATTAGCTTGACCAATTAAAAGGGAACATTTCAGGCGCGTGTATTTAAGGTGTTAGGCATTTAGTTACCCATCTCAATGTACAGTACAATGTGTTTATTTTACAACAAGTAATACAACGGACGTCATTAATAACCCAGGCAGCAAACCATTATCAGACTTATTCAAACTGTGCGCTGAAGTTCCCTGTGAGAAGAAGCTTACTTACGATGAGGCTGCTTTATAAGAATTTACAGTGCCTAAAGCAAGGTGTTTCTGTTGAAGAACCCCCTGTAGCAATAAATGGTGATGGCATCAGCAGGGTGTATACCACAGACACTCAAATAACACATTGTATTTTTATTTGAGATTATGAATCCATGTCATCAAATGTCCAACCTAATTTTAAAACATAGGCACCGTGAATGACGCAACCGACCCACCCTACCATTTAGTTTGCAAAGCACTAGGACTCTCAGAGGACGAGTCACACTAGGGCAGTATTTAGCAAAAGCCGCTTCAAGTCGCTCTTCTTCTTCACTCAAATATGTTTTCTCTATCATATTTATATTTTTCACGTGCCAAATCCTCTCGCATTTTGGCTCACCCACAGGTTAAGCATGTTTTAAGATATTGAATATAGAATCAGAGCAGAACAATAGGTTGCCAATTAGTACTTAAAATTAAGATATTTGTAATGTAGGTTAGACCAAACCAACCAAATTATAAGTTCTCTCTCGAACAAAACCATGAAGAATTTGGGTCATCTTTTACCATGAAAATTAGCACTCTATAGGGACTATTTGATATAGAAGACAAACTAACGACCATTTCTACTACAAACTTTGAACATAAACAAGCCGTTATTGAACACATTACAACTTACCGTATAAATAAAGGTTTTACAGAGTGTTCGATATCCACTATGAAATGTGTTCTTTTAAGATGCAACAGGAGTTAAAGGAAATTATTTTATAAAATTATAATGTATTCTTGACTAAGCTCAGGTTTGAGGGATATGTTGCCTTTGCTGTGGCCTCACCAGGTATAATCAATACTTTGTCAAGAGGGGATATAACAGGGTATGCGGCCTTCGGCTATAGCTGCTAGTTTTTTAGAAACGCTAAGAGTGGCTGCATTACATTTAAATTACCTTTATATTTTTCTAGTGACCAGATCCCTCTATGCAACACATCGAAGCAAAGTATCACATCAAAATTACTGAAAAAATATATCTTATATCATAAAATGAGAGTACACTGTTGAATAAGACCTCAATTGAAGTTCTAGACAGAACTCTGAGATATCTCAGAATCATCCAGGTGCTCATAGGAGGCGTCATCACATTTTCATCAGGAGACTTCAAACAAACTCTACCGGTAGTTCCGAGAGTCACTAGAGCTAATGAGATCAATACCTGCCTGAAAGGATCGTACATATTCACAAACGTTGTAAAACTTTCCCTGTCAACCAGCATGCATATCCGCCTTCGCGAGGACAGAAACTAGAATTATTTGTCAATATATGGCTTAAACTTGGCAAAAGAGACTTCACAGAGCACGAAAGCAGGGTGTCCTTGAATAACTCCTATATATGCGTTGTGGTCAAGGATATTAAGGAATAAGTCAATGTTATTCATCCCGATATACTTCGTCTGCAAAACAGCATCTTTCGTGGTTCCAGGATCATGATATTCTATTTCCAAGAATTAATCTGCTAATAAAATTAACGACTGGATTTAGATCAGTTTGAAGTGCCATACCGCAATTTTATTACATGTCCATAGGGTCCTACCTTAGATGATTTTTTTAATTCCCTTAATCCATTCTGCTTACTCATCCATGTTCTTCAATAATAAAATCCAAGCACCCATTATTTTTCTGCGTAATTTGAACCCACCTAAACTGTGTAATGAGACCCACTTAGAGGTAAATAGTCAGCAAAACTTTATAATAGAGGCGACTGTCGTGACAGGTTGCACTAGAGGAGAACAGGTCTTGATATCAAGAATATCCCCGATTCCTTCAAATCTGACATTCCAGTTTAAATGCGTGCATCTTCCTATATATATTTTCTATGATACGATCATCAACACACCGCTAGGACAAACGCTGATGGTTGGCAGGCGTTGAACTCACCGTCATGTGTTTCTCACGTAGACTGCTATATGTGGTGTATGTATTCCTGTGATAGTTCTAGCAGCAATTTGTAACTGTTCACACCTGATAATGAAACTACTAACATCGTCTAAAAAGAGGCCGTGCATTAAATTTTATTGCTTTGTTTCTTCCAATTAGTAAAAATATTCTGTGTGACTAAATTTAAAAATGAAATAATTAAATTACTTTAAAAAAATATTCTAAAGATACATCTTTTATCAACTCCAACGCTTTCCTTATGGTAATCCCTACATAATACGTTGCGATGATTTTTTCTCTGTGCGAGAAATTAAATTAATTTAATTTACTTTTTTTAAACTGACACTAACGTGGGCGAAGCTGCGGGCAATGTCACTTTCACTGCCTTAAAAAACGGGAACTTGGGGTTTGGGAAATATTGTAAGAATGTCATTTTTTAAACGCCTATTTCTTATGTCAGGATAATAAATCTTAAAAAACACAATTGGTATGGCTACCCTGGTTTGAGAAATTGATAAAAAGTGAAGCTCAATAGATTTCCAAACTGTGACTCACAACTCTAATAAATAAGTTAGCATCACATGTTATAACATTATAGAAAATATTCTAAGAGAGGTTGAACGTAAGGAGTAGTTATAATTTAAAAGTTAAGACTTAGATAGATCCAACGCTTATTTTAAAGTCTTCTTGTATAACTTTAAGTTTTAATTTATTCTTCATCCCTCTTTCTTTAATTTAGTTTTGCAGTTTCCATCAATATGGTAGGGTCTACTTTAAGTACTGAAACATGTAGGAATGAAGTAATTCCAGCATCCTTACCGGTGTCAAATTTCACAAAGGAATAAGGAAAGGAAACAGATAATACTTAGATAATTTCCACATTACTAAATTACTTTTTAACTCGTTTGGCAGATATTAACCTCAAAATTTAAATTTTATACTTTCTAGTTCATTACCCATTTAAACCAAATCATTGTTTAATACATAATATATTAGATATCTACAAATATTTGTAACAACACTCAATAACCCCATTAGAGTATGTCTTGGCAGATGTTAACCATAAATTTTATACTTTTACCTCTCAACATATTTGAAGGAAACATTGTTTGGTCCATACCATATTGTAGGTCTCTAAACAATTTTTGTAACATTTTTAACGTGTATACTTTTATTTTAGACTTGTCTGCAACTTATGTATGGTCCAGTTGTTGACGCATTTTTAATTTTTAATTTCGTGTTAATTTTTGATATCTGACAATATGTTTTTCCAACTGAAGTAAAGCGTGATCATACATTTTGAATGTAACTTTACTAAATACATCTACCAACTTGATAACTGTTTAAATTATAATATATCATTCTTATTTATATCTTTAGAGAAATTTATCTATGTCTTAGCTTTTAAATCACATGTTATGTTCCAAAGCTAATTTTGTTTTAACTCATCCACCTTGTGACTCCAAGTTTTACATTTTATTAATTCAATTTAGAGCTTTTTATCATCCCTTAACAAGTCATGTATATAACTTCGAGTGACAAGATACATATTATTACTTGAATAAATGCCTCAGTATTATTATGTGTGGCTTTCTCTTGATAGGCACACGGTAAGCCATTTTTATTACAGCTGTGATAATACTCATTTAAAAATATCAGCCTTCTTGTTTAGTCATGTACTAGATAGTTAGAAAATAGGTGAGTCGTCGTCATAGCGACCATTATAGCATTCATTCAAAGATGTTAGGCTATTTCTTAGTTTATCATTCATAATAATTGAGGGGTTGATTGCAAAAACCGGACAAGTCCAAAAAATGATGAATTGAGATGATGGCATCAATGTATTCCTTATTTATGTAAAGGTACTGTACATCTGGGTGGATAATATTCTTATAAAATTGGACAAGTCTCTTAGCAAATTAACTGTGAAAATATGATATTTCTGCATAAAACTGGACTAGTCCAACTTACTTCCAGCAAAAACTGCACTAGTACAGCTGTTTCTGGAAAGTCTCCCAAGTAGCGCTAGAGTAGACAAGCCATTTTGTTGTCAGCTGTATCAGGTGTGTACCTTTCACCCTAAGAAAGATGAACTTTTCTGATATTAAAGATATTAGGACAGGTATTGAACCCCTCTTATTGAAATCACCAAAACCTCCACTACAACTCAAGGCAATCAGGATGTTACAAATAAATGAAGGAAACAGCATTGTAAGAACAAGAACTTCCTATTATGGTCCATGGAGTACGAGTATCGTTAGGAATAAGACACCTCTCCCAAGGGAACTAGTCCTCCCTCAACTTTACTTGGGAAATATTGAATAGCACCAGCTAAACAAAAGGAAATGAGCCTTTTGGCGTACTTAAGTTCATCAGTTAATCGAGTGTTCTACAATAACATTCTTGGTGATAACACAAATATATCCGACGAAAGAGACTTAAATAACATTTATCTAGAAAGTGACGACAACAGAAGTGACTGTGACTAACTGTAACATTGACAGAACCTGTATGTTTGTGTCATATTCCATGTTTTTTTATCAGTTTGAAATAAATTACCCATTTTTACAGAAAAATACACAAGTCCATACTTTTTCTGCTAAAACCAGAATTATCCATCAGTTTTTATTTTTTTAAATTTATTGCAAAATAATAAAATTATTTTAATATATAATAATACTGTTAATATATACAAATGAAAACATGAAACAGCATTGTAAGAACAAGAACTTCCTATTATGGTCCATGGAGTACGAGTATCGTTAGGAATAAGACACCTCTCCCAAGGGAACTAGTCCTCCCTCAACTTTACTTGGGAAATATTGAATAGCACCAGCTAAACAAAAGGAAATGAGCCTTTTGGCGTACTTAAGTTCATCAGTTAATCGAGTGTTCTACAATAACATTCTTGGTGATAACACAAATATATCCGACGAAAGAGACTTAAATAACATTTATCTAGAAAGTGACGACAACAGAAGTGACTGTGACTAACTGTAACATTGACAGAACCTGTATGTTTGTGTCATATTCCATGTTTTTTTATCAGTTTGAAATAAATTACCCATTTTTACAGAAAAATACACAAGTCCATACTTTTTCTGCTAAAACCAGAATTATCCATCAGTTTTTATTTTTTTAAATTTATTGCAAAATAATAAAATTATTTTAATATATAATAATACTGTTAATATATACAAATGAAAACAGAAGGGTTGGGGGTCATTATGTAAACGAAATTACATTAATCTGATATACTAAAACTGTGCCGAACAGTTTTTATTTTTTTCCTGAAAAATTAGAAATTTTGACTTGTCCGGCTTTTGAAATCAACAGCTCAATTATGGTTAACGGTTCTCGTAGCTAGCGTAATACATAATATACAATGTAAGCACGACTGATTTTTCATGTCAAGAAGTATATTAAACCTTTTTATCAAATATGATTTTATTAATCCAAAAATATTAGACTCTCTTTTAAATCATAGTCCTACAAATAGAGGACTTTAATTAATTTTTAGTTGGTTAGTATGTATTTCTTGATGTATGACCAGTTCCCTATAGCTGCAAATATTTACGAACTACACTGTCTCACCTTCAAGATATCTCCCAAGAGTAAAATGAACTGATCACATAGAGCAAAAGACGACTCAGGGAAGCTCACTAAGAGCTTCAGCAATGTGAACCAGAGAATCTGGGATACAATATGGACTTCTTAGCTCTAGCTATAGATATATCGTATTGTCAGAGACGTGCTAATGTTTTTTCACTGTTAATATTGACGCCACTATTGCCCCTAAGTCTACACATTAAATTTCTGGGCACGTCACTGCATGCGGTCTCTTGAAATTATGAAACAAAAACTTTACACACCAATGCCGAGATCCTAAAATTCAAAGTCTTGACCCACCAGTAGTAAATACATTGGCTAATATCCAGATGTATGTTGATCATAAATTAACATCGCAGTAATATTTATTTTACATCCGGTGGTTATAATATATATATATGTCCCTACCGTTCCCCCTTAGTGTCTCGGCATGTAGCTTTCAAATAGTAGGGGGCTCGCGAATTATATTTGGAGCCATGAAGTAATTTGAGCCCAAACTATTAGGATCGAAGGGATGCAGACTGGCCGCCACTCCTCTGGAAAATATTTTCTGACAAAGCTCCAAGCTAGAGCACGTAACGTTACGCTAATAACTTTCCAAGAATTTAAAAATGTGTTTCATATTTCCCTGGTTCACCCACAGCTGCGCAATGTATGTCAGAATGTACAGCTTTTTAAAAATGTATCAATTTGGTTTTCAAGGGTTTAAAACAAGGGGTATTCTTAGCGTCAGGTTGTTAGGTTTACATACATTATTATAATTTAAATATTTAAAAAAAGTATTATATAAAAATATAAATATTTAATAAGTTAATAGTTTTTAAAATACCCAATAAATACTAATTTTTAATTATTTTATTAATAAAATGCAATTATAAACCTTTTTATATTAAATAGCTGTGGCTAAGCGTAAAAAAAATACATTTGTCCTAATAAAATTTTATTAATATTATTACTATGATTACAATTACATTTTAACTTATATTAATTAATGATTTATAAAGTTTTATATTCTAGTATCAATGATCAAGGGATTTAGGGCATTAGAATCACAATGTACAGCATTTCTGGTGATGAGGATGTAAATGTTTTCAACCGGGTGGACTGGGTTTGGTTTTTCACATTTTTTTTTTATAATTATGGTTTTTAAATCTTCACTTCCCGCTAATGAGGATTCACTTCCTCTACAAACTACCCACCTCATCAGTTAAATTAAGCCCAACCATGTTTACTCGCTGACTTTAGCCAGAATTCTAATGTTCTATCAATATATATTTGACTGTCTTTAAATAAAATAGCGTCACGTTCACTGATAGGGGAATACAAAGTATCAATGTAAATATTTATGTTGTGTATAACCCGAATGGTTAGTAAGACACGGCGCTAAGTATTATTAATAGTTACACAATCTGTCAGTATTAATAGCTACACATTAAGCTTATGAATTCATAAATGGAGATATAGTAGATTTAATAACTTTTCCAATATATATTTCCTAAGACAATCTTAGTAAAGGATGTAGGTCCTAGCTACTTGCAGAACGTATCTTTAACAATCCATCGAAGCGCATATCCTGTCAAAATGGGTGCTGTTGAATATCATATTATTAGCTGGACCTACATAAAACACTACTTGTTTATAGGTACCACTAACTGGTTATTGACCTCCCTCCATTTCCTCTATTGTATTATTCTGGCTGCACATTACGGAGAAATTGTCATCTCGCTTTCAAATTGTTCTTTTTTCTATTGAGAATTCTTCCCAGCACATCGCAGATATGAAACTAACGCTATCACTATCACTCTATAGTGTTGGAAAAAAAAAGTCACATCGTTGTGGTCATTTCTCTTTCTCATTTTTGAACCTTGCCTCTCTAGTGCTCTTAAGGTGAGCGTCCACTGGCCCGCATCACACGAATCATATTTATTTAGTGTACTGTCTGTGTCCACTGAATTCGGAGCATACGTATTTCCAAACAATAATCATCACTGTCCTAGTATCTATAATGATATCACCGGCACGGGTAGTCGTCAAGATAAAGATAAAATATTTTTAAAATAACAGCTGGTGTCTTTGTAACTAATATAATTTGAATCTAAAGAATTATTTTTATGATCAAGAAATTGTTCTTTATTTTATTTTAATATATTTTCTTTTTTTTTAAACTTATCACAGTTATTTTGAAAAAAAAAAAGTTCTAGAATTGATTTGTGAGTACTAACTAGTGATGTGAGGGGGAAATAATAACTGACTCACACGCGGTAGTTCGCGAACTGTTGGAGGATTAAACTGCAAGATATAAGTTGGCCGCGAAAGATGAATTTCGCGAGTGACTGAGCCACAAGAAGAAGTTTGGGTACGAATGAACCACAAGAAGTAGTTCGCGGACAACTGAACGACGAGAAGTAAGTAGGTTGTGAATGACTGAACCATATGAAGTAGCTAGTTCACGTACGACTAAACTACAAGATGTAGTTCACAAACGACTGATCCCCACAAGAAGTAGTTCACGGACGACTGAACTACAAGATGTAGTTCACAAACGACTGATCCCCACAAGAAGTAGTTCACGGACGACTGAACGAAGAGAAGTAGTTTGTGAACGAATGAACCATAGTAAGTAGTTCGCGAACGACTGAACCATATGAAGTAATTCTCGAACTATTGAACTATATAAATGAACTGCTCATTTTAGTGAACTAAATCACTTTGAACTGTTCCCAACGTTTAACTTTACCGCCCATCTCTATGCTAAAGAGAGAGAATAATGATGAGAATGCTGAATGCTAATGGTGGAGATGTCTGGGAGTGCGTCGAATGGTCCACAACGCACGCATCAGATCTGTATCGCGGAATCCCCTCGGAATTGCTGATGTCCGACGCGTATGATACGGAACAGTGGACGCGTACCTTCATACAGCGTTGATCCTCGTTTCTCTCGTGTGCACTCAATCCAATACCATCTCTACCAGATCTTCATGTTTGTATCCCGATCAAGACAACATTCAGCAACAGATTACCGTTATAACCTTACGTTCAAACCCAGTCTCTGTTTTCGTGTAGCTAAAACTGGTCCTTCAAAACTACACTCATTTTTAATTTAATTTCCAATTTGTTAATCAAATTGCCCAAACAGGTGCATAACATTACTTACTGGAAATCGCAGATTTATAATAAAGTTAGTTACCTCTGAAATAGGTTTCTTAAAATTGTTATATTTTGTACACAGAAAAAATAATAATTTAATCTCACAAAAATAGGCTATTCCTCAAACCACAGAGTTATCCATTCCTCACTGGGATGTATATGGACTCTGTCTACAATTGCTGGAGGTATGATTGCATCCTAATAACAAATCAAGGTGTACCTTCTGTCGCTAGAAGACTCTTTACATACATTCCACTTACCTACTCTATGGCAATAGGAACTTTAAGGGTCATTACCACCTATCCCTATGTTGAGATAGTTCTATCCATTCCACCTCATAACACCATATCTTCTTCAAGCCCATTCTAATGTTATCATTCCATCTGCGTTTAGGTTCAATGGTCTCTTCCATAGGCTTCTTTAGTCACAGGCCGTAATATCACAGCTGTAACGTGCAATAGGCTGCCTTCAAGTGGCCTCAAGCACCTCTTGACATCATGGCCCAGGGCCGTTTCTAGATCGGTACTTTCTAATTTAGCCCCAACCCCCTCACCCAGAAGGGTGGGATGATCCGGTTCAGGCCGGATACCCAGGGATGCAAGAATTAACTCCTCCCCTTCCATTCACTCACTGGTTGGACCGGCACAGGGGGACCACGTGCCTCCCATATATCCAGGGTGTTAACCGGAGCCATTCACTTCAGCTAAGTGAAATGATCTTGTGATCTCAACTATTTCCCACGTGTAGGGGAATAAAATTACGCCCACAGCGCTTGGTAAAGTAATCTCCCACTCCTCGTGTGTACGAGTGGAGGCGCCCATGTTCCAGCCCAAGCACTACTAACTGTCCAGGTTAGAACCGGAGCTCTAAAATGTCTCACCGCACAAATGGTGAGGCCCAGGCTCAGAACTCCAAGAGCCCGGGCCCGGTGGTCCAGAATCCCAGAAGCCCGGACCCGAAGGCCTGAACCCCACCCTCTGCCAACGCTATCACTCGTTGGCATTTAAACACACTGCCCTATAGGCCTGAACCCCACCCTTTGCCAACGCCATCACTCGTTGGCATTTAAACACACTGCCCTACAGAGTCCAACCTATTTCTGGGCCGCCACCTCGAGAAAAGCTAGTGACGTGGGCTTTCGGCCCAGCCCTTTGTACTACTTATAACTAAAGTAGTCTAATGGAGACATACCAGTCCGCAGGGTCACCCCGAGCACCTGTAGGTAGCCGGCACGGGAATACTGCCGGAATAATGAAGTTTGGCAACACTGCGTCTAAGGCCTGTCAACAACATAGCCACGGGCAGTATTGCTGATTCAGTTCATTTGTTTTACTGCGCGGGATGTTTGTTTCTTGAGTAATTTACTTGATTTTAAATTTTGATGGGTTCACGCTTATATTGCATTATGTTTTGGATCATATAACAAAACATAAAGTATACAATTGTGTGGATGTGATTAGTGATATTCAATTAACAGCTGACATAATCGGTTTTGTAAATTAGTGATTATGCTTATGCTCGTTTGGAATGCAGGTTTTGCACAGATGATAACTATTTCAATGATCTTACCAGGGGAGTACTAACTAGTCCATTGAAACACTTGTTTCCTACAGGTTATACAATTTATAATTGAAAGACTTTTGTTTAACAATAAATAGATTTATTAAATAAAACATATATAACAAAATTTAAGGTCTACAATAATATTAAAGGCTATAAGTCTGAAGCTTGACGAAAACAATAAGTCTTTGAGAATGGTGATGTATTGACTGTAGCTACAAGGGCTGTGCAGGCGCCAGGCTACAGGTACACGTTTTTCTAAAAAGTCAGAACAATTAAATAGTTACTAACTGAAGGTATTGAACAAGATATACATGTAAATTTTAATCGGTTTTGCTTGATTGGGTATTCAAAATAATATCCTTTAAACATTTCGGATTATTATAAACAAAAGAAGAGCTGTTGATAACAACGGTTGATGGCTAAGAAACAGGTGTCAATAAAATAGTATTATGGCTGGTCTTATTACCTTTCGGTAATGCTTGAGCATTCAATAGTACATATTATTCTAATAGCAATTACACTAAGAGCAACACCAACAATAGGAGCCAAACAACTGGCAAGAAAAATAGGTATTATTGGCTCGGACCCCACTATGACACTAGTGCAGTTCCCTGGTTTGCTCACCGAAACTAATACCGCACGAGAAGCGTGACTACTTGACCAACCCAAAATATAGATTTCCATTGACTCAACTGTTACATGGAAAACAAGACTGACAGCCTGGTTGTAGCCATCCAGAAAGTTAAACAGATACACACGACGTACACGGTGTCATGAGAAATATTGCCTCAAAAATAGGTTAATGGAACTTGTGGAAGTTTGCAAGTCTATGACTAAGACATTACAACTTCCTAAGAAAAAGGCTCATAATGTAAATACTGTATCATAAGGACACAGGAAAAAATAGTAGATAGGACTTGATTCACTAAGTCACTAAAATTAGGCTTGTACTTCAGACTGCAGGACACGATATTTAATGAATTAACTGAAACTCTTCCATCTTGAAGTCAAGAAAACTTTAACTGAATTAACTATCCATTTGACATAATTTTAAACTAACAAAAAAATGCTTTTACAAAAAATATATAACAAAAATAATAAATCTAGATCTACATTGTCTAGTTTTTTAAACAAAAACTAGACCCTAAGTCGTAAGGACTTAACGACGATTTCAGGATACTCAAGTACTCCAAGCAAGACGTCCTGGCCAGGGTAACAGTGGGCCTGACGGCCTAGACTCCATGGTCGTCGCTCTCCTTGGTTACGCGATGGTGCAGAAGTTCCTCCTTCAACGCTTAGTTGTAGTAGAACGGCTCTAGTGTGAACCTGCGAACAGCCTTATATATAGTTCCAAATCTGATACGAACGGAACAAAGCAAAAAGAGTGATAAACTCAGGAATATAGAAAAGAGAAATACGGATGAAAGCGGGGGGAAAGAAAGTGAATCCGTGAAAGCCGCTTGCGGAGTAAGGGGAAAACATTATTCCTTGAATTGCCGCCAGTTCTCTCTGACGCGAAGTAGATCAGTTGTTCGAACTCGATATACACTCCTTTTCTTAGTGAGGTGTTATAATGAAAGCACGTGTGGCTACCATCTTTGTATAATTTTCGTTTCAAATATGTGGTAACCAAATCCAAGGACATCGTGACATTGTGAGTAGATACTAAAGCATCTTCTATTTAAATATATCTGGTTTGATTATATTATTTAGGATCAGTTATTATTTTTATGAGAATTTGTAATATAGATGTACATTACTATATTTTCTTTTAGACAGCATGGTAAGCGTATGTAAATATATCCGACATCATCCAATGGTATAGGGCATGCGTTAACGTATTTTATTCATAAATATGATAATATTAATCCTCTTCTTTGATATCTGCTACAGTATTTATCAAAAGAAAATATTTTTGAACAACCACGTGTTTCAATTTAGGGAGATACGTAATTTTATTTGACTGCATTAAGTCCGAAAAAATAAACTTTGAGGTTGATTACTTTTTTAAATATGTTAATATTGTTTCTTTCTTTCGTAAATTATTAAAAAAATTATTTTTTAATTTTAGCTGTCAAATCTTTCTTATTGACATGCTACACCATCAACAACCATTTCGAGAATTTGAGTTATTTGACATAAAATAATGAAAGATTTAATAACAGAAAAATTCAAAAATAGGTTTATTCAGCACAAAGATCAGAAGCAACTTTTCCTATGCACCCATTTCCGTGGTCACATGGTCTGGTCGCTACTCTCTCAGTGAACTAGAACACCGATGACGGGGAGATCAAGGTTCGAATCTCAGTCGGGGGTACTGAATATTCTAATCTTGTTCGTAAACGCTAACTAATCCTTACCTAAAGAGTTTTTTGATTATTATTTAAATGTTTATTTGTTGTATTTTTAAACCTGTGAAGTATTTTTGTTTAATGATATACTTAAAACATGTTTAAATTATTAATTGTAACTATTCAGTTTTTAAATGAAGACAATTGTAAATATTGACACAATTCTCCATAATATTCCTCAATCTGTGTTTTCTGTGTTATCAAATAGGCCCTATTCTTTCTTTTTAGCTTCAACTTCTAAACTTATTTTCTTACTAGCATGTAGAAATATTTATGAATTTCTTGCAACAGTTTCTTTAAAAATACCTAACAAACATACAGTTACAGGGCCATAAAGACCATACAGACTGAAACCACATTTATTTGGTTTTACGATGAATGGGAGGTCAGGGTTTGAATCCTGATTTTCAGTACTGAGGTGTTTTTACATTCTCATATCAATAGAATGTATTGGAATCGTGAACATTTTTAAACTCGAGTTTAACATGAATCTTAACATTTTAGGTGTGTAATAAGCCCCAAGAAGGGGATTTTACATAATTATTATTATGTCCGTCTCATCCGACACCTTAGCTCAGTCTGTAGCTTGTCTTTCTACTAAGCTAATAGTTCGAGGATCGATTCCCAGCATGATCGAAAAATGTATCATTGTTGAAACGTGGGTTCACCCTGTCACAGTGACGAATTAACGGTATGGGACTGGATGTTGTGCCTGTCCCAGTCTTTAGTTACATTGGAAGGCATATGAAGTTACGACAGGCCTAGAAAAACAGTTTTAGAGAATATATGGGTTTAATATTAAAGTTAACCAGGCCAAAGGCTAGTAACAATAATGGATGGAAAAATTAAATCTACCAGTGACTATCTGTCCATCCCAGGCTACAGATCTAAGACGGTTTGATGGATTTTGTTCAAAATTGATATCTATATTGTATTATTCAAAATCGTTCAAAAACTATTATAAATATTTTATTTGATATCTAGGTGTTTGAGCTCCAAAATAACACTGTATACTTAGTTTTTGGGTAAAAATTTGCTAAAGGATATTTTACTGACGAGTGATTTTCAAAAATTAAAAAACTTTGAAAATTGCTTTAACGATTTTGTTTGGAATGTATATCTGTGGAGCGTTTGATATCACAAATAAATTATATAATTTTTTAGGGGTGGGTAGGTATAATTTTTAATGGTGGTTTACTGCTGACTGATTTTTAACTATACTTTTAAATAGTTCTAACAATTTTGTCAAAAATTGTCAACAGTGGACTATTTTACAGGGTAAATAATATATGTTTTTTTCTAATTAAATTAATATAAAGGTAACTTACATACGAAAAATTATAGAATGTTTAAAAAAAATGAAATTGGTCATTGAGTTTTAGATTAAAATGGGTATCAGGAAATATTTTTTCTTGATAAATAAGACTAAATTTTTATTTTTACAAATCAAAAATAATTTAATGTAACTAACAAAAATGTATTTACTTTTCTCAGAAATTTGAAATTTAAAAAAAATATGTCTTCAATTTGTTTTAAAAATGATAAATAAAGAATTCTTCTTGTCATTAACACCAAAGGCTCAGGCTTTGATCCCCGGCGTTTACAAACTATATCTATGAATCAGTGGGTCTGGAACAGGGTCAAACTCAGCCTCGTGAGGACAAATGAGGGGAGACATGAATAAAGAAGTAGCACCTCCAGTTTATAAAACTGAGATTAATGGCTATAGTGCACGTTGTGCTGATCACGTGACACCCTATATCCGCAAATGTTGGCACTATCGTTGCTAGTGGTGGCAGCCACTCGGTCGGCATAGATCTCCTGAAGACTCCCTCCATAGAGTTATGTTCTTGTGACTAATAAGATGATGTGTTAGTTTTTCTGAGTAAAACTTGCTTAGAGTTAGTTTACTGAAACTTGTTTTAGTGACGTATGGTCTAAAAACTCACTCTCGTGTTAGACTAGACTGCCAATGACAGAGAGATCTGGGTTCATATCTCGATCGGGTGTATTGAGGGTGGTTTTCCTTAAATGATTTTACACTCTCCTTCCATGTAAATGCGGATATACTTTCCATGAATTCAGCCTTCCTTTACCCTAAATCATTAGAGTAATTAGTATATTAGGTATATAGCCTGCTAAAAAAAGCCGATTTGTGAACATTTTCTTCCAAGCTATATCACTAAATATGGGAAATTTTGTGCGATTGTGTGCTACCATTTAAATATAAATGGATTCCCACTCTACCTCTCTGTAAATGCTGTTGCATTTCCTCTAAAATTATATATTCCCCTACCCTAATATTATAACTATTTGGTTAGTCCGGATGGCTAATAAGACATTAACCATAGACAAATAAATGACACCACACAATCGTACACAAATTCTCAGTCTATTATAATTTGGAACAAAATAAAAAAAATTGTAAACTAGGCCTATTGTTAAATAAACTTTAATTTGAATATTTATTAAATAATAATAAATTAAACAGTACTATTAATTATATGAAACATCCTCCCCGAGATGTATGTATCTATATTTTTAAAACAATATCATTAAAGCCATTTTTACAAAGTTGGCTTTTTTAAATGAGGTCATTAGAACACCACCAATAATTTAGTGTTATAATTAAAATAATCATTTCACCTGAAGGTATGACCATGTACTAGGTATATATGAATATCACGGTTGAAAAAAAATCAAATCAATCAAATTGTTTTAACCTTCTTTTTAATTTTAGGGGCAAATAAAACCTCAAAATCCATCATAATTTCGAGGTAAATGTGTTAACGAATAGAATACTATACAGATAATAAAATTTCAACATAATATTTCGTTTCTAAGAAAATATTGAAGTTCCTTAGATCGGTCAAACAAAATACAATCTGTGCCATCAAGATTTGTAACGTTTTAAATTTTGTTAATGTATGGAATTGTCTTTGCTGGAAAAATTGAAGTTTAATTTTATCTGATATGCTATGAAATAACGAAGTATCTTTCAGGAGCTCACCGACAATCTTTGATGGGGAGAATCTTATGACATTAATGAAAATGTGGATCAAATAGCCGTTCTGTTATATTTGTTAGTTACGGTTATAGCCGCATCTAAATGTTATGTTAAAAAATAACATCAGGACACGGGAATCAAACCCGGGACCTTTGGTCTACTAGGTACGCCAATGGTCTAAACACTGAGATTTACAATCTATCACAGTTTCCTCCTTAAAATATGAGTGAAGAATGACTCTGAGCAGGGGATGATTCGTGGATAGTTCAGTGGTAAGATCATTGGCGTTCTAGGCCAAAGGCCCCAGGTTCGAGTCCCCTGTTCAGATGTCTTATTATTATTATTAGCACCGCGTCTTACTACCCATTCGGGTTGTACTCACTTACGCTAATGTGTAATGGTAGGGTGAATGTGAGATGAAATGAATGACCTACAGTTTAACGTGGAATCCGAACCACGGTGGAGGCCTGGCATTCCCCATATTAACAAGATGTCTTGTCAGAGGTGAAGGAAGGGTTTGGTAATCAGATAAATCTGTGCCGGGACCGAGGATTGAACCCCGGCCGCCAGCACAGAAGTCTGACTCCTTACCCCTAGACCGCCAGGTCATCTTTGTTCAGGTGTCATTTTTCAATTGAATGAAAATAAGTGAAAAGGGTTAACAAAAGTTTGACAAGAAAACAAGAATAAATTAATTGACCTAAAAGAGGTCAATGTCACAATCTCCCTATCACCAGCAATGCAGTCATTTGCGAGCGTTAAGTTTTAGACCACGTAGCCATTGATGTGGGTCGCAATCTAATAATTTCTGACAAGATACAGGTGAATTATATCGTAGCTTGTAGAGTTCCAACTTAAATCATTCCCCTGTTGTAATCCTCCAAACTTGACGTGCGGTTGTAAACAGAGCAGCAGCAAGTAGTAAACAAGGTCCGCTATTGGCAGAAAGGAACTAATTGGCGCTAAGATTAATAAATTAATCATTTTCACTGCGTGTTGCACATGTGCAGTCATATAAACACAGCATGGACGCGTTCTGTCTTCTTGTTTGTAACTATAACTCACGGACAATATTTGAATGATAAATTTATGGTTTCATTATTTTAATCTATGGTTTGGTCTTACTATTAAACATGATTAAATGATTGGTTTCACAAAACCATGAAGATGTTTAGTAATACTCCAAATTGTCAAGAGAAACTAATTGATAAACCTTTATCATAACCTAAACAACATGCATAGAGATGTATATTTATTAATGCATAATTAAATATTAAGATAATCTTAAGTGTTTACAAATCTTTGAAGAATAAAGAATGTTGAGTTGATAATAATTTTGTGGTAAATAACAATACTTAGTATTTATTATATAATATAGTACGGTAGATATTTGATTAAATAGCTCTAAAAATTTCCATTAAATATAAACTCCATTTATACTATATATTTATGTAAATATGTTTATACATCTATTTTTTACATACTGCCCATAATATTTTAATTTTATAAATCAGTTATGGGATAGATACCTACATATTTAAGAAATTTATAATATATTTCACATATAGCATGTTGGCCTAAGGCCTAGTGTATATTATGTTATTTATTTAGAACATTTATTAATCAAAGATTGAATATTAATGGTATACATTTAAGTTTCTGTTAACCAGACAGTACGAGTCTTAGAGCCTCTCTCCACTCTCCCATTGGAACATATTTGATTATTTTATTACCGATATAAATAAAAAATTGGATTTGTTATTGGTTTGTAAGTTTCAAAGTTAGTTAAAAGAAATGCATGTTCAGAATGGTGAGGTAAATTATTGATTAGACAATTAACATACACACACTTGAGGGGTGTTTTAAAAACTACTACTAAGACCCCTTCCCACACGCTGTTGGAACTAAAGTATTGGGATCGCAACCTTCCACCTCACATAAACCTAATATCACTGAGGTACGCTTGCTAACAAGTGTACATATGAGGAGCATGAGGCGACTAACATAAGGCAACATGAGGTAAAATACACAACTCGTACCTTCTAAACCAAATATAATATCACACAAACCAACAACATAACACTCCCTGGTGTATCACCTCGTGTTGACACTCCCTGGTGTTTAATCAGCCTAACAACATCACACTCAGTGGTGTATCACCTCGTGTTGATACTCCCTGGTGTATAATCAGCCTAACAACATCATACTCAGTGGTGTATCACCTCGTGTTGACACTCCCTGGTGTATAAGTTGTCTAACAACATCATACTCAGTGGTGTATCACCTCGTGTTGATACTCCCTGGTGTATAAATTGTCTAACAACATCACACTCAGTGGTTTATCACCTCGTGTTGATACTCCCTGGTGTATAATCAGCCTAACAACATCATACTCAGTGGTGTATCACCTCATGTTGACACTCCCTGGTGTATAAATTGTCTAACAGCATCACACTCAGTGGGTTATCACATCGTGTTGACACTCCCTGGTGTATAAATTGTCTAACAACATCACACTCAGTGGTGTATCACCTCATGTTGACACTCCCTGGTGTATAAATTGTCTAACAACATCACACTCAGTGGTGTATCACCTCATGTTGACACTCCCTGGTGTATAAATTGTCTAACAACATCACACTCAGTTGTGTATCACCACATGTTGACACTCTCTGGTGTTTAATTTGTCTAACAACATCACACTCAGTGGTGTATCACATCGTGTTGACACTCCCTGGTGTATAGATTGTCTAACAACATCACACTCAGTGGTGTATCACATCGTGTTGACACTCCCTGGTGTATAAGTTGTCTAACAACATCACACTCAGTGGTGTATCACCTCGTGTTGACACTCCTTGGTGTATAATCAGCCTAACAACATCATACTCAGTGGTGTACCCTTATGAAAATTAACTATTGAAAACCAATAGTATTTATGGAATACTATTGAATTTTAATAGTATTTTAGAATTACTAT